>QFDV01004016.1:48102-83929 GCA_003315845.1 Lactarius trivialis
GGGGGGAGAATGGAGGGAAAAGGGACAGGCAGAGACCTGTAAACTCTTCAAAAGTTGACTCTTGGAAGGACTGCGAAGGGTAGGGTGGAGAGATTGAGACGATTGTGCGGAGGGGGTGAAAATGATGGAAGTTACCGCTTGCGATGCTTGTGGATTATTGTCGACGACAGTGATGAGGGTGGTGCGGCCATGGTAGAGTATGTGAGTATTCTGGGAGAAGGTCAGAGGTGGAATTGAGGGGAGGATGGTGGGTGTAAGGGAGAGAGAGAGACGGTGCCGGGGGCGACAATGTGAGCGCGAGCCTGAATCGAAGGAAGGTCTAGTGCCCAATCGCCACTCGGCTCACCCATCCCAGTCAGCCAACTTGCTGGGTTCCCACTTCCGGGTTTTACGTTTGCCAGGCCAGTCAAACTCGGACTCTCTCCCTTTCCCTAATAACTGGGCCCAACCATCTGCCAGGACACCACCCGCCTTGACCCCCATGAACGACTTTGTTGTGGCCGTTAACCTCGGCTTATCACCACAGTTTGCTGCGGGGCACCGGCTATTCCGCTCCCCAAGTGACGCCCAACAGCCTGAGAGCGCTGTCTCACTCTGATTCCTTTGTACGAATAACCGATGGCGTTCCACAAATTCGAAACGCCCGATCCAGAACGCCACTGTACAAGGTACAACCACAGGCACACCCGGTAAGAGTGCCATGGCCCTCGTATCGTACCTCGGATCTTTTGTTCTTTTTTGTGCTCATATATACAGTACTGTCCTCACATAATAACGAATGCAGTTTATTATCTTCCCACCTCTGACATAAATTCCATGAAACATTTCGGTCTGGGCGCAACATGGCGGCACACAGCCTATTTGAGAATGATGTCAAGACAAAACGTCCAACTGTACGTAGACGCATGACGAACGGTCGTACAGTATGCTGTCGGACATGGCGAACACGACAAGCCATTCGACATGTCCGTACCCGAATCGACTTTCGGGAGATCGCGTGTGAGACCGGAGTTCGCCGCGCGAGTCGATTACTTCCGTGCTGCATACATTACACCCGCATACACGCACACGCATACAGTCGCTGCCTGCCTCAACCCACAACGACCATGATCAAACGAGCCCATACCCTCCCTATGAATGCGCACAGTACTACACCGCCTCGTAAATTTAAGGGAAAATTGATCATCATTCTCGCTGTGCTCACCTCTGTTCAGCTCTACCTGATCAGTATTAGCTTTCCCAGCTTGTTTCGCCGTGCCAATCAACTTCCCTTACACGCCGAACGTTCCCTTGCGCGCTGTGCTTCTCTTAAGATCACCGCTGGTCCCCCTGCTTACTTTCATGACCGATCCGAATCAGACCGCTTCGTAGCCGGGACCAAGGCGACACTTTTGCACAACGCGCGTATTTGGACAGGCGAGAACAACGGAACGGAGATCCTTCGCGGGGACGTGTTCATTGACAAGGGGCTCATTCAAGGCGTCGGGAATATCGATCTCCGTGCTTTAGGGTTTGACATTGACCATATGGTGGCCCGTGGGGAGCTTAACGTCGTGGACGTCCATGGTGCATGGGTTACCCCCGGGTGTGTGTCCCTCGGCTTCGATGTCATGCTGCGTTCCTGCTACTGACCCTTCCATCTTCTCGACAGGATTGTGGACCCGCACTCGCATCTCGGCGATGGGTCATCACCCGCACTTGATGGCGCGGTCGATGACAACTCCCTCAAGGGGACAATCCAACCCTGGCTTCGTTCCTTGGATGGACTCAACACGCACGACGACTCTTATGCCTTGTCCATTGCCGGCGGCGTTACAACTGCCCTTGTACTCCCTGGTTCGGCGAACGCAATTGGTTAGTTGTGTGTTTTGTCGTATGCAGGGGACTGGCTAAGGCTTTCGTGAAAAGGTGGCCAGGCATTCACGATCAAGCTGCGGGAGACGGCGGAGCGCTCCCCAACGTCGATGCTGCTCGAACCTCCAAGCGACATTAACGGTACTCATCATGAGATTGCCAGTGATCACATACCATGGAGACAAATGAAGTGAGTACCAGTATCGCTTACTAGTTGAGCCTTTCTTAAGCCTTGTCAGACATGCGTGTGGTAAGCAAATCCAGTTTCGTCAATCTTGAATCCAACTTTACTGTGCCCTGGGTGTTGCAGGAGAGAATCCTAGTGGGTTCTTCTAAGCCTGTCGCCATCTTTTTGTGTCCCTTATTACGACTGATCAGGTCGGGTCTATGGTGACACTCGCATGGATACTTTCTGGGCGTTCCGTCAAGCGTTCGTCCACTTGATCTCCGTTGCCAACCAGTTGTCAACCTCTGCACAGATACGACAAGGCACGCCAGATATTGGAAAAGCAAGATGCGTACTGTAGCGCCGCTGCTGTAGGACAGTGGACTGGTTTGGGTGAATTTCCCGAGGACTTGCAGTGGGAGGCGCTAGTCGACGTTCTCCGAGGAAGAGTTAGGGTGCGTGTAACTCCGTACTTGCCGGACCAGGACCTTAACTCTATTTTTCATAGGTTCAGACACATTGTTATGAAGCCGTAGACCTGGATGATCTGATACGAGTATGGAAATTCAGTTGCCGTGTAGCCGGTATTAGACCTGATGATGGCTCTGCCACAGCTCACAAATGAGTTCAAGTTCCCAATCACAGCTGTGCATCATGCACATGAGGCATACCTAGTTCCAGACGTGTTAAAACGGGCATATGGTACGCAATACGCCACTCTAGTGCATGTTGAACGTTTTTAGATCACATAGCATAGGACACCCACCTGCAGTTGCCATCTTCGCGACGAATGCGCGGTACGTTGTAGTTTTGGCGAGTTAACCGGTTGCCCTAACGAAAGAAATCATCTCCAAAGGTACAAGCGAGAAGCATACAGAGGCTCCGAGTTCGCAGCACGTATATTGTCTGAGAATGGGCTCAAAGTTGTCGTAAAGGTGCGCAGTTGTATTGCAACCGCCTCCAGGGTGCCGCAATTATGACCCTTACGTCATTGCAGTCCGATCATCCAGTACTGAACTCCAGATACCTCCTGTATGAGGCGCAGCAAGTGCACTACTACGGCCTTCCTGCTAATTTGGCGCTTGCTGCTGTGACAACCCTTCCCGCTCAGGTACTTGGATTGGAACACCGTATTGGATATCTAAAACAGGGTTAGTGACACTACTGCTGGCGTGTAGCCACGATTACTCATGACCCATTTTATTCTTAGGCTGGGACGCCGGTAAGTCGGCGAGTTTACAGTCCCAAGGTGGACGGTGCCTAATTTTCTATGGAAAGATTTGGTCGTGTGGGACAGCCACCCACTGGCACTTGGCGCCACACCGGCCCAGGTTTTCGTCGATGGGATACCCCAGCTAGACGCCCCTTATGTTGTTTCTAAGTCTGATATATTTCAGGATCTTCCAAGGGTGCCCAATTTTGATCGTGAGGCGGAAGAAGTACTTGTATTCGATGGTCTCCCGCCACTTCTTCCGAAAAGCGCGTCTACCAACATCGTTCTTTTCACGGGTGTCCACAGCGTCATTCTTCCGGGTCGAGATGACCTTGCAGAAGTATATTCCGCACAAGGAGAGGAAGCAGGCGTTGTAGGTGTAAAAAATGGCAACATAATTTGCTACGGCGCTGCGGCCGCATGTTCACTCGACAACCTCGCCAATGGTGAGCGGGTTCGCGTGGTGGATTTACAAGGCGGCGCGATCTCCCCCGGCCTCTTGACGTATGGTTCCCCGCTTGGCCTCCAGGAAATTGAGGCCGAATCATCGACTGGAGATGGGCGGGTATTTGATCCACTCGCTGGATGGGTGCCCAAAGTTGTGGGTGATGATGACTCGATCATCCGTGCCGTCGATGCGTTGCAATTTGCCGGTCGTGATGCTCTGTTCGTGTCTTGTTGTCTGCGGTTTTCATATGGTGGTGGTTCACACGTCTCTGCTCAGCTTGGCTTATCGCGCAGGTGTTACAAAAGCCATCGTCGCGCCTATTCATAGCAGATTCTATAGCGGACTGGGCACTTCTTTCTCGACTGGTGCGGCACACAAGCTCGAGAATGGCGCCGTCGTTCAGGAGATCACTGCGTTGCACGTATCTGTGGGTCACTTTGGTCGCAAACCGAGCGTCAGTACACAGATCGCAGCGCTGCGTGGACTTTTGTTGAATTTGCCTGACGACTCTATCGCCGACGCCTCACAACCCTTCAGGGATGCTGCGAGGGTATGTCGATGACTCGCGCGGCATGCGCCGGTACTGAATTATCGCCAGGGATTGATTCCAATCGTTGTGGAAGCGCATAGCGCAGACGTGATCGCAACGCTGATCTTATTGAAGAAGGAAGTGGAGGAGAAGACGGGTGCAACTATCAAGATGACGATTGTAGGCGCAACAGAGGCTCACATCCTGGTGAAGGAAATAGCGAAGGCGAACATCGGCATCATATTCAAGCCGTCTCGGCCTTTCCCAGCCGTGTGGGAGCGGCGCAGAGTGTGCGTCCGCCGTCTTGTGACACCCGCGCCCGGTCTCCCGCGTCCCTTTACGTTACTTGACATCATATGTTCTCACAGGTTGCCCGGTCCTCCGCTTTCCGAGGAGACGGAAATTGCGCTCTTCCTCGCACACAACATCACGGTTGGCATTGGCATTGAAGAAGCGTGGAGCGCACGGAACACGCGTTTCGATGTGGGATGGGTGCGTGTATTGATCATATTCCCCTTAGCTCCACGGTCATCTCCGCCGCGGAAACTGACGGGACCGCATGTAGGCGGCGCTGGAAGCAGGTGGTCGTATCTCGAAGATCCAGGCTCTCGCACTAGCTTCGACGAACCTCGAAGTGCTACTTGGCGGTGACGTGGAAGGTGCCTGGCGCACCGCTGATCTCGTCGCGACCGAAGGTGGTGATCTTTTTTCATTCGAAAGCAAGGTCGTTGGTGTCCTCTCTCCCAGGCGGGGGTCTGTGGACTTGTTTTAGAGACACTGCTCGTTCATTACAACGTGCATTGCCAAGCCACGTACAATTCGTATACGGACTGTGTTTGTCGTACAACCTTGATTAATTCACATCCGCAAACCGCCCGTTTCTCCGTACGTTTCTACGGCCTTTGAGCGACGCCTTGTCAGCTGCCGTGTCAACAGAGCCGCAAGGTCCTTAGAGATTCCTTCATGACTACTAAATCGAAAACTAACTGATGGGTGATGTACATTGGTGGGGGAATCTATCAGTGTGTGGCCCCCTTACGAAACTGTGTACTAGATCGCAACTGCGAGTGGCATAATAAATAATAAGAAATGCAAAAATAGTGCTAGTGTGAGGGTCCCTTGTGTCAAGCAGAGTTAATTGTGAAGTGAATGCAAAACCCAAAGTCCTTCTTCAATTCTATACAATGCTATGAGGCTCGTACCTCATCGATCGTCGGTTGTCGGCTCGGCGAGTTGCGCAACGGCGGTGATAAGGGTGAGGGGACGTCGCCGTTACTCGACCCGGAGCCTGCGCGTGATGGTGGCGGCAGTGGTGGGAAAGAAGAGTGCCACCGGCTCGGAACCTGCACGCCATATGATGCCGAGGTGTCTGTTGAGTGTGCGCTGGAAGGTTCTGCGTATGTTGTCGTTGGGGTGACTGGGGACAGCGCCTCTGGCGCATTCATCGCAGGATCGACAGGCGGCCCCCCGTTCGTCGGCGTCGGATTTGTAGGGCGTGAGGCGTTTCCATTTTCCAGCTCCTTCTCTGCGTCCTTCTCGACCGATCCTTGCGACGCGGTACCACGGCTGCCCAAAGCGGCGAATGGCCGGCGAACCCACAAGTGCTGCAGCCCGAGGTTCCACAGCGTGTTGAGGAACATGACGACAACGGCGATCGAGAAAAGTACTAGGACGACGATACCGATCACGACACGTGGGATAGGTGGCAAAGCGACTGGTACGATGAACGCGATCAACAACCCAGCAGTTACGAAACGGGTGGTGGCGATGTAGATAGACAGGACATCAGAACGCCGCGTCTTGCCTGGTTTCAAAACGACGTGAGAGAGTAAGAGGAACAGTTCGAGGCAAACGACGCCGACAATTTGCACGGTGCCCTTGTTTTTCGCGGCCGCGATGAGGATGGAACGGATGAAAGTGGCGAAAAGAGGCAGAGCAAAGAAGCAATACCGCGGGATGCGATATTGGCCATATAAAGGTTCATACGCGGGGAGGTCCTCGGTAAGTAGCCACGGCGAGGAGCGGCGTCCGTATAAAAGCACTCTCAAGGCAGCGCAGCCCACGACGCCTAGGACAACAAGGAAGGTGATGACCGAGATAAGGACAGAGAGCCAAGAATCCTTCAAGGTCCATTGGTAAAGCGCGAAGGTAACGAGAGGGAAAAAGCAGATGAGTGCCTGGAAGGCAGTTAGCAGTGAACTGAGCCGAGAGTATCGATACAAACGTACGATCCGTAGTCCCCAGGCACGGGCTAAAAGGGGAAACCGTGGTTTGATCTCTGTTAGCCAGTGCGGACCCGTATATTTTTGGCGGGCTGCCCAGGCGACCACACCATATATCATTAATAACAGCGCTAATGCGATGGCCAGCAAGATGAGAGCGGAAAAGAATGCAGTCATGAACGCATTGGCCGTAGCAATGCCGATGGTATTTACATAAATAGGCACGCCAGCATCGAGGACGTTGGAAGACTGTGGAGTGACGGTTTGGACTTGGAGGGCAACCAGAGGGTGAGGAAGGGTGTTGTCGGAGGCAAGCACTGATCTTGTGAGCAATGCACGGGGAAGAGCTTGGGCAGCAGCAATCAAAGATCGGACAGTAGAAGTACTATATGGGCTAAGTTTGCGGTTAACCAATGCGACTGAAGCTTCTGCGGTGGAACCTGCGAGATCCCCTCCAGTGAGGTGACGCATATTGGTGATGCTCTGTTGCATAGAGGATTCGGGCGACTGGGAAAAGATACCCATGGCCCAAGAGAAGTTGAGCGTGAAAGCACGGTAGACAACAGGATAGTTGAGATCGAAGAAACCTGACGAGGCGATGGTTTGGTAAAGAGCGAAAAGATCGAGAAAGCGGAAGGGGGCGATGGAGTCTAGAAAAAAAGACTGCCAGACCGAGGAGAAAAGGGCGAGGAAAGCGAGTCCACCAATGCCCCAAGACACGCCCGGTTGATGGGTAGACCAACCATTGGAAAGGGTGGCTTGGATGCATGCTTTCAACTGGCCGGTGCCAACCTCAGTCAGGGTGAGTTGGGCGAAGGCTTCGAGGTCGGGGATCTTGTACGCGATTTTGGGAATGTCGGAAGAAACCTTAAGTGACGAAGGAAGGGGGAGGGTTTCAGAGCCGTTGAAAACGTAGAGAGGGAGGGGGCAAAGAGCGCCATTAAAGAGGGTGCAGATATCTAAGGTAATGTTGACGGGACGGAGGCCGTAGACATTTAAGAAAAGATTCGCGGAAACATTGACGTTTGCTTGCTGTCACAAAAAATCAGACCGAAGGTGCAAGAAGGTTGGTGTAAACGTACGACTGATGCGGCGGAGACGTTGAAAACTAAAGAATTGTTGGAAGGGAAATAGGCAACGTCAAACTGTTCTACGAGCAGATTCTCCGGTGGAGCGCAATATGATACAGAGGAAGTGACTAGGCAGAGTTAGCAAGTGGGAGATAAAATGAGACAAGACTAGAACGCACAAATGACGTCCTCGTGCGCGTGAACAAGAGGAAAAGCCAAGAGAAAAAGAGCAGCAAGTCGCAACCTGGCGACTGAGAAGAACATGAAGGGCTGAAAGGCGAGGGTGGAGTGGGGTGTGGTCTGGCATAGATATAAAAGGATCAGGGCCATGAGGCTTTTGTTCACGTTGTGCATTGTTCCGTCGGGTGACGACATACCGCTTTTGTTCTTGTTCTGTTCTGCCAGATAAAGGCGTGTTGAGGCTGTGCCACTTGGCGAGGACGGCGTATTAATAACTCATTGTTCATATATTGCACACCAACAACAATTTTCTTTTCGAGCTCGGATTCGGCCCGCTATTAGTAATCAAGTTAACGTTCCTTAAAAGTTTAATTATATCTGAACCACTAGAAGCAACATGCAGTTACTGTAAGGGGACCATCCCCATTCTGGCTTACATCCAAGCAGGGGATTCCCCTCAGATAGCAACCGAGTTAGACGCCATGCACGCGATTCCATCGTGCCCGGTGTGGAACCATTCGCCGCCGGTAAGTATCACTGTTGCTAAATCTGGCTGTATTGATTGATCTGGGCCGAATGAAGATCACCCACTTCGAGACTTCATCTCATCCGAAGTGGACGTTTTCATCGAACATACAAAGATGCTGGATCAAAAAGCTGCCGACGTCCACCGGCAAAACCAAGTGTCCTGCCAGCAATGACGGGGTAACCAACGATGTTTATTGGAAGTGTGAAGATGGATGTGCGATTGAACAACCCGAAGCCTGTGGATGTGAAGTAGTACTGGATGTCGTTGACGGATGACGGCACTTGGGAATGAGCTGGACATCCCCAGATACTCTCATACATCACGGCCGCAGATTATCTCGTTGATCAAATCTAACACTGGGGAGAGCTCGTTCTACCGAAGCTGTCTACCGAAGCTGCACCCTATCTGCGACTAATGACTCATGCACAGTGGCGGCGTCTCCGGTCGTGTTCAGCTCGGCTGGGGCCTCATCAAGGGCCTCCCATATCTTCGCGAGCACAACGTAATACATCGGGCATCATGCCCGACAACCTTGTCTACAACAATGTCCTTCGCTTGCAAATCATTGACTTCGGCATAACTATCGAAGTTCAAATGGGTACGCTTGTGAATGATAATCAAGATCTGCCCCATTCCCTTCGCAGCATTGACCGTCACCGTATGGGCAATCAGCGCATGCGCGAGACCTGACGGCCCGACAGTGCTGGCTGTGCATTGGAGGAAGGCCCGTTGAAAGAAAATCGTGATGAGGTTGTAAGTCAGAAGGATTAGCGAAGACGATATCCTCGATGTCAGAGGCCATCTCAGTGGGGTGAGAGTGAGACCCATCACGATGCGTGGGTGAAATACAGTTGGGGGACCTTCTTGCCGTCACCGTCAGGTTCCCGTTTAGTCTGTATATCCTGCACGAGAAGAAGAGCCATCGTGCTCGAGGATATCCTCCCATGAAGAATAAAGGACTCACCAGGCTCTGCAAGGTTGATGCCGCGAAGTCGGTGAGTCGAATCCAGAGGTTGGTTGTGATGACTGTCGATGGTTTGTCCGATGGTTGCACAAATGCAAGCTGCGGATTGTAGAAATGGTCGTTAATTTCGAGGGGTATTCGGCGTTGAGGCTACCAACATGGAATAAGCACATGAAAAACAACGATAAACGTAGTGACAAGCTCACTCGTCTTCGTTTGTGGCACAAGGTCACCGAAGGATTGCAGGCGATCTATGAGCGTTTGCGCCATGTCCGTCCGAGCGCTGGAACTGAGCTATGAGCTGAAGCAGATGTGAGTATTGGAGCGAAATGCGCCGCTTACGATAGCGATAGCATACCTAAAACCGAGATGTAGTACTTTGCCATTGAGACTGCTCTGCACTTTCATCCAAGCCCAAGCGATTTTCTCGTTAGTAACCAGCGATGTTCAAGACGAAACAGGTGTGTATGTGTGGCCTAGTACTGTATCGTGTACTAAACTTGACATAGGCCTGCTGGCGTCGTCCATGCGGCCCGCCTTTTCCACCTATGGCCGACCCCGCTGATCTCACCGAGGAAGACGGCGTCTTCCTCAGGCTCGGGCGCAATAATATAATTATCAACAAGTCAACATCAAGTCCCGAACGCTTGGTGGAGATACTCAGGAGCATCGGCGTCGATGACGAGGATACCATTGAGGTGCTTAACGAAGAGGAACGGGTGGCAGGCCTTGGACTCTCACGCGACCCTGCTCGTACGTCACTTACATTGCCGTTGGCTGCGTTTTCATATTGGCCATCTCAGGTCAGAAACGAGGAACGTGGTGCGTTTGCAGAGTCTTTCATCCCACACCCCGTGCCGAAGCTATGAAGGATGGGGGAAAGAAAGCTATCGTCGGTTATTTTCACTTCCACAACGAGATGTGGTCGGGGGGAGATTGGGGAGTGGAGAATTCTCTGGAGCTGCGCAAGCTTCTCGTCCAAGAGAAGGTTTGTGTTGCACAATTTCTCTGTGATACCTCACTAATATCGGACCTGTAAAGTACAAGGAAACACGAAACGCATCTTGTTGCCCCTGCATCATTATATCGGTTGCGGGTCCACACATACAAATTGGTGGAGCAATCTCGGTGGATGTCTTCACCGTCGAAACGTTTACAAGTATCTACCTCCTTCACGGCGAGAACGACAGGGAACCGGTCATTCACGCGGCCTGTATTTTTACCGCTGTTGCCCAGGCGTTCCGAGGGACGAGAGTCGGGTGATTACGGTCGTCGTTTCGTGCTACCTACGGTGACAAAGAGGTCCTCGTCAAATTCTGCGAACTATACCAGGGCCACGCCCATCGCCTAGTCGCCACAGCCCGTTATGCGCCAGAGCCGTTCTTTTGCGAACAGATCTAAGGCGGGGTCACACGGTCATCATGCAGTTCATCACTGGTCTGGATGCATGTTATCATTTCGAAAACTACGACCTGCCGTCGAACATCTTGAACGACCCTTTCGGGAAACACGCATTCATCTGTCCAGACGACTCCTCGCGCCACAAGTCCGCCTCGCTCGTGTTTCACCCGCTGTACTACTATCTCCATTTTTCGCCCAGGGTGGAACTCGATCCGGCGCGGTGCCGCGCACCCTTCTCCCCACCCACCCGCACTGCCAGCGCAAGTTGTACGCACCGCTCTGCGGACACGCCAGTGCGCAATCGGGACGGGTGTACGCTGCTCGACCTCAACCGGCTTCTCGGGGATCTGTGTGTATCTGCGCCTCCACCCCCTCATCACGTAATACTAACGAGCGACTCACAGCCTCGCCAACAACGCACCGTGCTGTCCCATTACCAGACCCTGCTGGACGACTACCGTGTGCCAGGCGGGTCCTTCCCTGAAACAATGAACAGCGCACTCCAATCAATGCGGCATTTTGGGAGACCTGTCGTTTGTCTGCTGACCCCCTGTGCGTTCTTTTCTGACATCTGGCATGCGATGTGGGCAAATACCCATACTTGGACCTGTCACCGGAGGACGTTGAGCAACCGGATGCGACAGACGCGCCCATGGGCCCGTTTATCGTGCGGTGCGAGAACGACGACGACGACGTCGACGCCATCTTCGGTGTTCTCATTTTTTTAATACCCATTTGGTACTCTGAGTGATAACACTGTAATTGTATGATACTGCAATACCACGCTGTGTAATTAAGATCTGTGTTGTTCGTGTTTACAATACACTTTGTTCATGTTTCCGTGACTAAGAACTAACCCCCTGCTGCCATTTCTCTATGGTTGTCTTCTCAGAGTAGAGATGTGCTGTATATAAGAATGAGTGACAAGTCTAACATGATGGAATCAACACGCACGGTCATTGCCATTGATCGGGATTGCACTGTAGCGAGTAATTGATGTCGACCCAAGGGGAAGTGTAGACGAGATGAGAGTTTAGCAGATAAGGAAACACAGAACACGGAATGGACGCTGACGGAGGCACGGACACGGACGCAGACGCAGATGGTTAACGCGAGAGCAAAGACATGTTCATATTTGTAAGCAAGCATAGGAGTATGTACGGTAAAGTTTAGTAATCAAACTATCTAGTTCCAAGCCGAGCGAGGACATCATCCTTACAGCACCCTCAAATAGGGCCGGGTCGTATTCACGGTCTAGGCAAAATCAGTTTCACTGTGTACAGCTTGGAACGTGAAAGGAAATGTAACATACCATGGCCACTCATCAGCGCCCTCCCATATGCCTTACGCGTCTCCAAGTCCATATCTGCTAACGAACGGCGTCTACCGCCTGACACCGCACGAGAACCAGATGCTACTGGCATTTCCCGAGTCCCGCTCTTCTTGCTAGACTCCTTGGGTCTCGCGGCACGTTGCCGCCGGTTATCCAGTTTCTGAGCAACCAGTTCTGCACCCCGTGTCCCCTGCACTAGCACCAGCTCCCAGTAAAGAAGGTCGACGAGCTCTATTGTGCGACGCATCAGATCGAGAACATCTTCAGGAAGCCGTGTTTCTGGTTCGGCCATTTCGAAGTAGCGGTGGAATTTGATTTCTGCATTTAGTATGACAAAAAAGACGTTCAGGCGCTCGTCGGGGTCACGATTCTCGGAGACATGGTGGAAGGGTGGCAGACGAGGGCTAGTAGGGTCAGTTGTCTGACGGAGACATCGATCTGTTGCCACAGCATAATGACTGTAAATCAGAGTAGTAGGGTCATAAACTGTCAGCATGCTGCCACGCGGCAGGAAATGCTCCGGATGCAGTGCTACCAGTTCATACTCTGACGTAGCGATGCTCGGGTGGTTGAACTATTTTACAATATGAATATCACTTAACAACCAACATTGAGGAGATGGGCACTAACATTGAGCGAACGGGGAATTCTAATCCCTGAGTAATCCATTCTTGCCTGCCTCTGGTTATTGTCTGTTGAACCATCTCAATGAGGGCATTGAGAGTTGTGAGGGAGGCTGTCATCGCGATGAAAGCATAGAGGTCGTGTGCGGTGTGGATGGAGCTTTCAACTGTTCAAATCCAAGTATGACTTAATGGACATGAAGCTCGAAGGTGCTCCAAACTTACGGTAAACAAGATTACATGTTGATCGAGTGTGAATACTCCTGGAGTCACACCCAAGACTCTTGCAAAGATATTCTCCTGCCCGACAATGACCAGTAACCACAACTACAAGCCTCCTATGAGATTGAAACCTACAATGGGTTCAGGGTCCTCATTTCTAGAAGCATTGACCATATAACTGAGCTGGTGAGTGTATTTCACAGTTCTTGTGATAAAGCAACCTTCTGAGAGGTCAACACCATCTTCAACCCCGCGGCGGGATGATAGATCCGAGACAGTGGCTGATGGACGTTGAATTGGAGGGAGGCCTGGCAGCGGTGGAACTCTGGCGAACATTTTAACTGAGAGGCGGTTTTGATCTGTTAGCAGAGACATTCTGATTGCTGGTAATGTGTATGTAGACTCGGCAGGTGATTGAACTATTGTGTTGCGCGTGACCCATCGCGGACATTTGGTCCAGACTGGGTAAGCGGGTTACTGAACCGAGAATCTGGTAAGATGGCCAGGGGGTGGAAATACCCGTATGCGATAGTAGGTAGCTTACATAAGGGACCAGGTTTGCTACCTTACACGTGTTCGCACAACCATAGGTGCCAGTGCCAGTGCTCGATATTCATAACGATGCCGGCACTTGCTTCCGTGAATCTAAGCACGCCTTTATTCGAGGTACCACAGAATGCTCTTCGCGTTCTCCTCACCGCCTACGGTGTGAGTCCCGTTCATCTGCCTCTTCAAATATTTGATGGTTATATCTACCCATTGTTACTGATTACCATAAGGTTAGCCCACCCTGCGACACCCTCAGAACCCGACATGGCTCGCTATCGCACCGCTCAACAACGCTGTTTTATCTCTGGAAATAGAGCCCCCATCTTCAGACCACATGCAGATGGTTATTGATGTTGACCATCCAAATGGCTACCCATCAGATCAGCCACGGCACATACACCTATCGTCTCTGCAACTACCCCCCACGTATGATGCCATCTTAGACTATGTAGCGGGCCTTCATGCTCGTCCACCCCTGATCCCACCCACCAACCCACCTACGGCGGTGGTAGCACCCCCGCCAGAGAGCGGGTATGACCTCATCTTCCACATCGGCCTTGCTGGGCGGGGTCCATTTCGCATCGAGCGTCTAGCGCATAAAACAGGATACCGGATGAAGGACTCATTCAACCAGCATGCACCAATCGTAGATTTTCTTCCAGAGTCAAACATCAACAACGCTGTCGAACCTTCTCAAGTGGAGATGCTTGATCAGATGCGCGTGTCATCGGCCAGCATGGCTATCGTCGGACCCCAGAGCCCCATCGATACAAGTATTGATCAACCCGTTCGCGGATTCGGCAAGGGCTACGAATCATTCGGGGAGGATCTCCACACTATGATCGATGTCGAACATCTCGTGCTCGGTATGAAAGAACAAGATATCGAGGTGGGCCTACTCTCGTCCCTCCTGTCTTGCTATTTTTTCATTTTATGACGTGGCAGCAGCTGTATTCATCGATGGATGCAGGTCACTGTGTGAGCGACTTCACATATTATTGCTCCCTTGCCGAGTCGCGTCGTATGTCATTACGTCACGACAAGGGTTCGCAAACCAAAGTGCTTTTTATGCACTGCTGCCCCGTTGGCCAGCCGTTCGGCACGGAAGAAGTCACTGAAGCGATCCAAAAGATCATCTTATGGGTGTGTAGAAACGATCCACGACTCGGATAATGGCATCCCGCTATTCGTCAAGTATTCGCACCGGAGGCGTTGTACCACGGTATTTATTTATTTGGCTTACGGTCTGCGATTCCTATTTGGGTATTGGGTTTCTCTCTCTGCTACGTTGGTTCGTCCCATATTGCTACGTACAATGGGCAGGTATCTTTTCGATCGTCCTTGCCTCCTTACCCATCGTCGTTTGTCGTGCATGTCGCAACTTTACAGGTATCATGCTCATTAAACACGGATTGGGCATTTCCCATCGCACATGAATGTATAAGCGGGCGATGTTCTGCCTAGCAGACAGAATGGCAGCTGGCTCCATACATGCGTCATTAGCAGGTAGATGCCTTGGGGTAGGCGTCGTGCTGTCTGACTGCACAACATTGTACAATCTCGCGAGTCCTTGAAATCGAATGTTTGTTACTGCCTCACAGAACATCCAGAAAAGGTACGCCGCGGTGACGGCAATGGATCGGGCCATGAATCGGGCTAAGCCTTGGGCGGTGATCCCGCCACTAGCCACCTTGTGGAGGACTTGAGTTGGACTGGACGTCCAACGGAATAATTAAGTTCACAAATATTTTTTGATCGGCAAGGGAGCTTGTCGAACACCGCCTCGAGAGTATTTCCGTACCGAACGGCGTGCCCAGCCCGCCCGCACCGCACAAGTACCACACCGAAACGAGCTTAGCATTGCTTCCCCGTTGTGTAGGTTGACCCTCCGCTACTTCAAACGCCGGTCTTCCCATTTCATCCCTTCTCCAACAACCCCTCGAGTTCACCCCCAACTCGGCGTCACTCTCTGCCACTCTTTGACCTCCATGTCGTCCCAATCCCCAGTGCGTGTCTCATCGTTTCTCTGGCCGTTGACGTGCCCTCTAACTCTCAGTACTGTGTAGCTCCGACGGAAGCTTGTCATAGTTGGCGACGGTAAGCGCGTCACAGTGCGACCTTGAACGCTTTCCAAACGCTACTACTCCAAAGGTGCTTGTGGCAAGACATCATTATTGTGTTCCTTTGCTCTTGGAGAGTTCCCCAAGGAATATGTGAGTTGTCGTCTAGTGTCCACTAACATGCCTGGTGACATTTTATTTTGTTTCGTCAGCAACCGAGTACGTTTACGCCCCGGTGACAACAACTGCTGCGCACCAACTGAACACCCTGTAGCTATTTTTGAAAATTATGTCGCCGAAATTCGGCTGGATGGCAAAGCGGTACAGCTGGCATTATGGGATACCGCGTATGTTGATTTCCTTTCATCGCACTACCAAGCTGACAACGTATCACAGTGGCCAAGAAGAGTACGAGGTTAGTCCCCACCACTAGTAGTAACCTTTCTGGAGAATGGTCCCTGAGTGTGACCTTCGCGCAGCGGCTACGACCACTCTCTTACTCCAAGTCTCATGTGATCCTCATCGCCTTTGCAGTCGACACCCCAGACTCGTTGGATAATGTCACTGTCAAGGTACGCATCGGTCATTATGACCGTTGCTAGCGTAAAGGCGACTCTCACCATGTCCTGTTGGTAGTGGATCGAGGAAGTGCGGTCTATATGTGGTCCCGTCATCCCCATCATCCTCGTGGGTTGCAAGGCAGACTTACGCCCACCCAGTAATGACCCGAATATTGGTCGGTACGTATCACGGGCGCAGGCAGAGCGAGTCGCTCAGTCTATTGGCGCGCGCGCATACAAGGAGTGCTCGGCCCTCAAAATTGAGGGTGTCGATGATGTCTTTGAGGCTGCTACTCGCGCGAGCATGCTGATGCGTGAAGGTGTCTCCGGCGGCACCAACGCGAGACGACGTAGCAGCATTTCTGGCGAACGTGATGCGAATCATGGGGGGAGGTGCTGCATCATTTGTTAGACGGGGCGTCGTCCGGGTGGCAATGGACGTTGATTTATATTTTGTCTTCTTCGCTCGAGTCGTTCATCTCGCACTCGATATGTACCTCATCCCAGGCATTGGAAACGGCTTGTGATTTTAATACACCCAGTTTATGTGGACGACCGCAAGCTTCCTTTTTGAGATCTCTGTCTCTCTCGGTGATGGCGACTAATCTCACTTTCCATCCCGGTTCGCTCCTGGCATGTACATATCCCAACAGGTGCTCGATCGCTCACGACACCCACAGGGTCCGTCGATCCCCAGGAAAGAGTCAATCTCCTGCAACAGAACGGTATCACCATCTGGTTCACCGGGCTCAGCGCGAGCGGAAAGGTCGGTTCAGTTCGTCTGAAAAAATATATGGTGATCTCACCGCTCGCACACACAGTCTACGGTCGCGTGCGCCCTAGAACAGCACTTGCTCCATCTCCATAAGTTTACGTATAGATTAGACGGAGATAATATTCGCTACGGACTGAATAAGGACCTCGGATTCGACGAGAAGTCTCGCAACGAGAACATCCGCAGAATCGGCGAGGTGCGGCGCTCGAGTTCCTCTGGCAGTTCCCCCCTGATAACTAAATATCACCTTCTGCACGCTCAGGTCTCTCGACTGTTTACGGATGCTGCGTGTATCACCCTGACCGCGTTCATTTCGCCCTACCGCGCCGATCGCGCCCTCGCTCGCAAGATCCATGAAGAAGCGGGTCTGAACTTCATCGAGGTCTTTATCGACGCGCCTCTAGAGGTCGTGGAACAGCGTGACCCGAAAGGGCTTTACAAAAAGGCAAGACTTGGCGAGATCAAAGGTACGCGATGTGTGTGGTCTTAACGGTGTTCTCAAATCAGACAATGATTCAGAATTTACGGGAATCTCTGCACCGTATGAGCCACCGCTCGCTGCAGAATTGCACATCAAAACCGCTGAATGTGACGTAACAGAGGCAGTCCGAATAATCATAGGCTATCTCCTAGAAAAAGGATATATCTCGTAGACTAGTGCTCATGAGCATAGATCTGATTAAGCGAGTCCGACAAAATTATTGATGATGCGTGTAACTTAGTGTACCGGAATGGGGGAGTAAAAGAGATAGTCTCTTAGCGGTGAGCTAGTGCCAGCGAGCTTTTGTCTTCAATGCTTTTCGGCAACCTGACGTTGGCGCCGTTGTCCACGTCCTCTGTTTCTTCTTCTATTCGGTCCTCGCTGGGCCGCTCCAATAATCGGGTCAGGCCCACTTCAGCTGTAAACAAGCATTGGACAAGATCGTCTACAATACGTTCGAGCTCGGCGTGGGTCTCTTCGTGGGAAAACAAAAGGGCTTCGAAATCCAGCTTCCGAAGTTGAGGTAATGGGGGGGGATAGGCCGAGGGTAGAGATGCATCACGCCGATGTGCAAGCGGAGATGGGGAAAGAGGTACCGAGGGCGAAAATGCAGAGTGTGGATCCGGACTGTATTTCTCGACGGCGCTCAAGTTCGATGGCGAAGCATTCGCAGAAAGTAGATTGACGTTGCCAGAGGGTACAAAGGAAGAGTACAGATGACTTGGGGTAGGCATGAAGGATTTCAGGTTTGTGTGCAGCGTTGTCGGGGAGGGAGGTAAGAGGTCGGTCATCCCAAGTTGGTGCTCCGATGTCAGCGCAGGAGCCTGACGAAAATGGTGTGATTATCTGCATACAAAAGAAACGATAGGAAAAATTACCTTCAACACGTCCTTGAGCCCTGGAATACCAGAGAGGTCGCCTACTCCGCCAGCGGAGTTTCCGCTCCGACCTCTCACAGGCTTTGAGGACGCCTTCGTCTGCAGTGCAGTCTCCATAACTCCCAGCGATGCAAGTCTATGGAGGCTGGGTCTCCGCTGGGATCTGTGCCCACTATGTAATGGTCCCGCATGCGCGTCGGGCGGTAGATCGTCGGCGGGCGCCGCCGAACGAGATCTTCCTAGAACCGGTGGCGCCAAACCAGGTGGAGAAGGCCGTCGGGGAGAGCTGGCTGGTATTCCTGCATCGAGGGAGTGCGTAGAACTGTGGAGCGAAACTGGGGTTTTCGGTGCACCGGCTCGAGCTGGGGACACACGAGCGCGAGCACGAAGTACAGCGCTGGAGTGTTCGCGGTCAGATGAGGATGTGTGCTCGGGAAACTGGAAATCGGGGGGCAGCGGCGAATTCTGTTCTAGACTTGGGCGCGATGGGGGCCCCTGCGTGCTACTTTGCGAACGTTTTCGAGAAGCCGGGCTTTTCCTCGAAGTCGCCGCCGACCTGGCATCCGGTGGGCCGTCATCTTTGCTCATCGCGGGAAGATTTGTTTCATATGATGGGGAGGCGGGGGCAGTGGAGGGCCACTCGACATATCCTGGGTGTGACGATGACGAATTGCCTTGGTCTTCAGAAAGTGGAAAACCATTGATCACCTTTGCCTTCGCGCCTCGGGAAATGGTACGGGGAGGAAATGCGAATGTAGCAGTGCTTAGATTTGGACCATCTTCAAAACTACTTTCTATTCGCAAAGCCCGTCTTGCTGTTCGATCGCGCGGAACAGAAGGTGGGGGTGGGGGTGAGACGACGGGCGAAGGTGGGGGGAGTGCGTTGGGGATGGTAGAAACGACTTCTTTACTAGATGAGTTGAACCCTGGGATGCGGAAAGGGTCTGGGACACTATCACTATCACTGTCGAAGAGATGGCGCAGAGAGCTAGGTAGCTTGGACGGCTGGGGTCGAATAGTGGCGAGACTTGGATCATCTTGAAGAGAACTCGATTCGGACATATCGAAGGACCGCCCGCGCAGAGTCTCAAACTCCCATGGATTCTCATCAAACTCCAGCCCTTCAGAGCTGACGTCAAATAGGTCAATATTCTCGTGGGATAGTGGCATGGCTCTCACTCATTCTCCTTCTCCCAGGGTAAAGGGTCTGAGAGATCCGACAGTTTGGAGCCAGTCTTCTCCCAAGCATCATACCGGAACAACAGGTCTTTCAAAATGGTAACCGGGGCTTTCGAAGCACTTTTAATCCATCTTGCCTTTAGGAGTTCTTCTGCGGTTAGACGCTATGAGAAGTTAGTGGAGATATGCAGAATGTCGAGTGGTGACGAACATCGGAAGGAGACTCCGTAAGGGTGAAAGGAATGAAATCGCGGAGATCTTTGCTTCCTTCATTTTCAGCCAGTCTCGGGGGTTTGACCTTTGGAATCATCTGGATCACCTTCAAGTGAGCGACGCGGAAGTGAGGAGGGCTGCCTTTGATCATTTCATAAATCATTATGCCTAGACTCCAGATATCGGCCTTGGTGTCATACGCGGGAACGGGTTGGGCGACTTCTGGAGCCATCCAATACGGTGTACCGATGAAGGTATTACGCTTGCTACTAGTTGTTGCCAAGAGTGCGGAAACGCCGAAGTCACAGATCATGACCTTCCCTGACGCAGTGACTAGGACGTTGGCCGCTTTAATATCGCGATGGATGACGTTGGACTTGTGTAGGTAGTTGAGACCAATAAGAACTTCGCGTACAATGACGACAACATACTTCTCCTCTAAACAATTGTTGTTGGGAGAAGACTGCATTAGACTGTACACGCTTCCACCTTGAGCGAATTCCATCACAATCCAGACACGGGGACCGTCAAGATGACAACCGAAGTATTTCGTGATATTTGGACCATCACGAAGCTGCGTAAGGAGGGCTACCTCGCGCTGAATGCTGCCCACGTCGTCACCATCATCCGTGTCGAGGTCAATGATCTTCAGCGCAACTACATTTCCAGTGGCACGATGGATTCCCTTGTGAACGGAGCCGTATGAGCCTTTTCCAACTGTTTCGAGGCGCTGATAGAGCTCGTGGACGGAGGGCTGGGTCATTCATGAACCAGTGAGGAGTTGCTGGTGCTGGAGAACAGAATATTCGCTGCCGACCTGCGTCGTTGTTACGGTCAGACCGACGTCCGGCCCGAGCCGGAACGAAAACCAACCCTAACCCGGAGATCAATGCTGGGCTGGATTAGATTGTTCCACAACATGGACTTCGAGGAAACCAACGCTAAACTCGTATCTCATGAGTTTCTTGCCGTCGTGTTAGCAGGGTTTGGAAACGAGTACGTCGGAGCGACCTACTTTACATTTTCCTCTTTGACCGCCCCTTCCAGACTTATTCCCCTGACTAGCGATCATGGAGAGGAACCATGTCCAAAGGCATTACTCCCAGTCGCGAATAGGCCGATGATAGACTTTCCCCTGACGTGGCTCGAACAGTCTGGTATCACAGGCATGGGACCTGATCTTTTCGTCCCAGCCTAACATAACCATACCTTTCAGAGGTGCTACTTATTTGTCCAACGGCACATCGCCCCAGTATCTTCCACCATATCCACTCTGATACCTCCTCGTCCTCGTATCCGTCTCTCCACGTGGATATTCAGACATATGACGAAACTCCAGACCAACCCATTGGGACTTGTGCAGTGCTCAAACATTTCTCTAACCGAATACAGCGAGATTTTGTTTTACTCCCATGCGACTTCGTCCCTCCAGAGGACTTATCCTTAACCACGATGCTAAACAAATACCGCATTGAGTCTAACCTTGGTGGCGCTATTGTCACCTCTTGCTGGTTAAAGATCCATGCTTCAGACGTGGGCGGCATACCCGAAGAGTGGAACCCAACACGCACTTCTGTCCCCATTATCTGGGACAAAAAGTCTGGCACTCTTCTCCACGTTGATACACCGGACGATCGGGATCGCAACGCTGACGAGCTTGAGATTCGAATGGCCTTGCTTTCTCGGTCTGTGTCTTCTCGCGAGGGGGAAGGTTAACTGACCCCGATCATGAAGATATCCCATAGCATCTCTATCATCCCAATATACAGACTCTCATGTTTATGTTTGCAAGCGATCTGTTCTCGACGTTCTTCACCAAAAGGCGACGTTTGATTCTTTTCGGGAAGAGTTCCTACCTTGGCTGTGCAAAGTCCAATATCAGAAGACAAAACAGGAGAAGTACGGTCGAGGTTGTCGTCTACGTTTGTCGTCTGCATAACGCATTGACTATCTCACCAGTGTTAAGTGCTACTGGAACCAAGGCGACACATGACCTAGCGCTCCGACACTCCACCCTGTTCAGTGGCTTGATCCGTACCCAAGATCCATCGTCTAGGGATTCTAGCTCTCCGTCCTTGAAGCCAATTCCGTTTTCAGTTCCGTCAACTCCTGCACACACAGAAATCGGCGACGACCCTTTGGCGAGCCTTAGGATTGGACTTGTAATACACGATGCAGGGTTCGCTGGAAGGGTGAACAACGTTGCGACTCTCTTTGAGGTGAACAGACAGGTGTGTTTGGTCGTAAATTTGATCTGTAGACTAAAATTGATAGCAAGCGGAGTTCCTCGGCAGAACGGATTACGCACTACCTACGGACCCAGAGAACCGGGTTCTCATTGATGCCAAATCTCAAATTTCCGCGGATTCGATGATCGGGACTTCTACGAAGATCGGCGAAAAAACCACGATCAAGCGCTCTGTTGTCGGTCGACATTGTGTGATCGGCAAAACGGCGCGTGTTGTTGGCTGTGTGCTGCTGGATCATTGTGTCATTGGAGATGGGTAACAATTTCGATGCTCTGGTTTCTGGGAAATTCACCAAGGCGTTCTCAGTGCGAAACTTGAAGCATGCATTTTAGGCAGAAATACGAAGGTGGGCGCCAAAGCAGAGCTCCTGCGAAGCCTGACGCAGGCAGGATATGAAGTTGATGCTGGGGGTACGAACGCCCTTTCTTGCCTTGACACGTTTCACGCTGAATGTGGTTATGTAGCGACGATTCGGGGTGAGAAATTAGAGGTATCAGACTGGACAGCACATCCTCAGTCATCCACTGAAGATGAAGAGTCTGAGGAAGAGCAACCATAATTTTGTGTTTTTTGATAGGATATTGGAAGTAGATGTTGTAGCGCTTGCTCAGATGGTGACGCGCTCTAAACGCGTCGAACGCGGTTGTGGCAGTGGGCGCGCGTCATGTGATGTATTATTAGTGTGCCCTAACATTACTTTGGCCAACTCGAGTCGCTGCAGACCGTTCTCTTCCCCTCAAGCTCGACCGATGTCTACAACTCCTGCAAAAGCACGACAATCCGCAATACCCACTCCAGGAAAGACAAGCGGTATACCCACGCCTGGACGCTTGCGTTCCACTTCTACTGCCTCTCAACAATCTGGTCAGCTTCCTCAAGAATCAGACTCCCTGTCCCGCGCCTTTGCCGATGCAATCAAGGCAAACGACCCCGCTCTTCACAGGACAGGTCGAATCAGCGAACCTGCAAATCATTCGCCATCTCCGAGGGCACCGCTCTCCTTACTTCCGCAGTCTGGTCGCCGGTCCGTTACAGGGCGGCCATCTTCGGCTGCGTCTTCCTCCTCACATGCCGGAGCGACGCCGGCACGACCTACCCTGGCGCCACGCACCAAAACACCTTCTGTCCGTCCACCCAGTAGACAGTCCGATACTTTCATACGAAGCTCGAGTCGTGTCGGGAGGTCGTTTGAAGTCGGGGATAACGTCAGGATAGAGAGCCTTGGATTTGAGGGAACCCTCCGATATCTAGGGGAGATAGCCGGAAAGACAGGTCAATGGGCTGGCGTCGAACTTAGCGGTGGGTTTGTAGGGAAGGGAAAGAATGACGGAAGCGTCGATGGGTGAGTCGCATATCTTCCGACCCCGGTCTCCTCGGCTTTCACGATTATGCTTGAGGCTCAATAACCCTGCCGTGAGCAGATAAGGAGCCACGCTCGGTCATTGAGTCGTCTTCGGTCGATGTGCTGTTCTTGCAGTCTCCATGTTATAATCGCTGATGTTCCTCGTTACTCAGAAAGCACTATTTTGTATGTCCACCCAAGTGCGGCGTGTTTGTCGCTGCCGCGAAGCTTTCTGCGCCTACTGTAGGTGTTGGCGCGATGTCGCGGCCGTCGAGCGTTGCGTCCTCGGGGGCCGGTCGCATTACGCCTTCTTACTCCTCTGGACGCGTCACTCCATCAAACTCGGCGCGGTACACTCCATATTCTAATGGGCGTGTCACACCCGCCTCGTCCACATCCCTCGCGCTGTCGGAGGCAGTCACGCCTTCCGCTCGTCCACGAATCAAGACCACTACCCCATTTAATGGTAACGTTCAGAGTGTTTCGTTTCCAATGCATGTCTCATTCTCTTAGGATTAATACGAAACGGGAGTCGGACTCTCGAGCCTGCGAGCCCAAGTCGAACATCTGCGACCGCCAGTCCCACAAGGTTCAGTGGGCCCATCTCTCTTCCAACAGGCTCTGCGATTTCGGGATCTCCTTCTCTAAAGACCCCGAAGCCTGGCATTGGGGGTCGTGGTTCAGGCATTGGCGTTGGCCTCCCTTCTACTACGCCTACAAAAAGCCGTACATCCTTGCTTACACCAAAGCAAAGACTACCTAGTGCGATCGCCATGCCCCCTCCACCATCTCCCTCTCTTGGTCGCACTGTCTCTCTTAACGATTATTCATCCGACTCTGAATCTCATCACGACGCGTTCAACTCCTCTGATCTTCAAACTAATGGAAAGGCAATCCAAGACAAGATTGCTAGCCTTCTCTGTGCACGCAAGTCTCTACCGGCTGACCTCAGCCCCACCACGTCCGGAGCGGCGTCTCCTCGCAGCCACTTAAATGGAGGGTCAACTCCTCATGACCGAGTGGCCGAGTTGGAGGCCGAAAACCAGAGACTAAACATTCTCATAAGCGGCCTTCAAGGGGAAGAACTCGAACACAGCCGCCGAACCAATAGCATGCGTGAAGGCCGTGACCAGGCACTTTCCCGTGTCGCCGAACTGGAAGCGTCCGTAAAGTCTGTCGAACGTAACCTGCATGACAGGGACCTCAAGATCGAAGTGCTTGAGCGTTCGATGTCAAATGCCTCGGCCGATACGGAGAAGGTTCGCGCTGACGGTGAAACCCGTGTGCGCGACTTGCAATCGCTATTGGATGACAAGGAGGCGTTGTTGGGTAGCTTGAAGGAGTCGCTCGCGCTAAAGGAGGGTGCCGAGTCAGAAACTCACACGCTCATTACCACGAAGGATGCAGAAATCAACCTATTGGAAGCACGCGTGAAGAAAGCATATGCTGATATCGAAGAGGAACGCCGGGATCTTTGGGGTCAGGTTGATGCACTGCGACAAGCAGGGCAGGTATGTAATCGAGGGCATGCTATCTACATCTCGCGCTGACGGTCTTGACAGGAAACGATCGCTTTATATGAAGAGCGATTGAGCACTGCCGAAGCCAAGCGCTATGAGATGGAAGATCTGATTGGATCTCTCCGGGAGCAACTACGAAGTCAGACTCAAGCACCGTCTCCCACCTCCGCTGCCCGACACTTGTCATCTGCAACACAAATCGAGAACGAGGCCCTGAGGGAACAAGTCGTTCACCTGCAGAAAAAGCTCACCATCACGGAGGATATGCTGGAAGAAGTGCGCGTAACTGCGGAGAAGGACGAGGCGACCGTCCGCGAAAGGATGCGTCGCTTTAAAGAGAAGGAGGAGCTCCTGAAGCAACAGGTTGCCGAACGCGAATCAGAAATTACTCGGCTCGTCAAGTCGGAGAACAACGCCCGGGTCAGAACCGAAGAAGTTGGGGAAGCCCTACGCGAGAGTACAGTTGCTCTCGAGAACGCCCAGGTCGAGATCGAAGGACTCCGCGCTGAAATTGGGGTAAGATAATTTTAAAGTATTCTGGAGAGTGCTAATGGAAAAACTTGCAGAATTTGGAAGGCCTTGCGAGTGCTGATACCACGGACAAACCCACAGAGCCTGCTCAGCGATTGACGTCGGAGCATATGCACTGCACGGAAGAGATTGCCCGTTTGAAGAGCCAGCTTGCAGAAGCTACGAAGGCTGTTCCGGGTGTCAATGGTGTCAAGACGTCTCCTGAATCTGAACAGCTGCAAGAGACCATTGAAGAGCTTTCAGTTGAAAAAGCTAACGTGGGATCCATTTCACTGTCCTGCTGTTATTATGGCTGACGGTGTTCCAGCTCGAAAACATTCAGACCAGTATGCGGGCGAAGCTCACCGAAGAGACGAAAACTGTCGTTGACTTGCGGGAGCGTCTCGATCGTAGCCTTGCAGAGCTTGAAACCGCACGAAAGAAGGCCCATCGTGATGCACCTGTGGATAGTCTTCAGCAAGCCGGTAAACTGTCACCATCTTCTACACGACATGAGTCTGTCCCGAGCTCGGTTCGTGAAGAGCTGGCTGGAATGAAGTAAGCTTATTCATGTGTTCGTAATTCACTCATGCTTATACCTCAAAAGGCACATCGTTCAGGAGTTGCAAAAGGAAAACGCCAATGCAGCTCATCAGAACAAACTCCTAGAGTCGGAGAACAAGTTACTCTCATCTGAAGTCGAGCAACTTCGCAAGGCTAGTCTGTTGACTGGCAACCCAAGCTGATTGTTGATGCAGATTTGCAGAGCAAGGAAGCCTTGGAAGACGTCGCGAGTAGCAAACACCATCATGAGGAAGCTAGCCTTCAGGAGGATGCGTCCGTACCCTCTGGAGATGCGGTATCGTTGCAAAAAGCAATCCGTGAGATGCGGGCGCGGTACGAGGCGAGTAGAGCTCAGTTTCCAATCTGGAGCTATCTCACCCGTCGTCGGTTTTTAGATCGACCTGGAGCAGCTACGGAAGCGCTTGACGGAAGCCGAAGCTAAAAGTGCGAGGACAGTCCATGATGTACGGTTCCAGTCGTTTCACTTGATGAGTTCCTGGCTGATGACTGGTCCTCGGTCTAGCTTAACAAAGAAGTTGGCGAGCTAGAAAGTTTGATTGAGACCAAGGTGAGCCTGGAACGTCGCGTCCCTGAATAGTTTAGCCAACAAATTATGCGTGCAGATTTACCGAGAGGTGAGCCTGCTTGTAAACAGAACATGGTCAACAGCGCTTAGACGGTAACAGGACGAGCTCGAACAAGAAATAGAACAGCTGAAGGAGAAACTCGCCCGCAGTGAAAAGAAAAGTTCAAAGCGCGCAAATCAGGCGATGAGTCTGCTCTCGACAGACTCTTTGGACTCGTTGTCAGATGCGAACCAGGGCATCTTAACCGGAGACGTGTGTGAAATTTGTGAGCAGCCTGGTCACGACATCTTCACCTGCGATCTGCTACGGGGCAGCGCTGCGCCAGCCCCCGGAGGGAAGGATGCGCCGCCCTCGGAGTTATACTGTGAGGACTGCGAGAATTACGGGCACGTCGCGGCAGATTGCCCTCACTCTATGGATGTGTTTTGAGTCTGCAGTTGATACCTTATGGATGACATGCTTTCGTTCTTTGCCTTTTGCGTTGCAGTACCTTGCTATGTACTCATTCAAGTATACCCGATCTAGTAATCGTAATCAAGGGGTTGGAGTAACAGAATGACGTCAGTGAAGCATCATACATATATTTAGGCTGTCTTCAGTCGCAGCTCAAGGTCACTGCTACGAGCATGGACTCTTATGCCAATGTCGCCGCTAAAAACGTGCCACCTCATGAACAGCAGGTATGCTCCTCACTCTCCTTGTTACCCGCCCACATATCTCACGACGATCTCATTAGGCCCATCCTGATCCTGCGTTGCTTACTACACCCTCGTTACTAGGCAGTGCACCCTATGATGACAATGCAAAAGTCAATGTAGTGCCTCGTGACAGTGAGCCTTTAACAAGGTCGACCTCTGATGCACCCAGTGGACTTTCGCCTCTAAGAGAGAAAAAGGAAGGTAAATATCCCGAGGTCCAGACGCCGCCGCGATGGGAGAAGGTGAAGGACATTGTTCTCCGCCCTTCGGTCGCCGGTGGACTCGTTGGTGCTGGTAGGTCCGCTTAGGCTCTTAGCGCATACAGGGACTGACGAGCCTCCCCAGCGAACATCGGTCTTCTTGCTGGGGCGTCATATGCATTCTATACGTACCCACGACTCCGCCGCGACACGAAGACCATAATATCTACTATAGCGGCCACCTTCGCGTTGTTTGGTGCTGAGAGTTATGCTGCTGCTGAAGCACGCCAAGGCAAATCGAAGGGCAAAGCGGCCAAACGCAAGGCGCGAGATGAGGGCGGTTCCGCATACAGATGCGTGCGTGAACGCGTACTGAGATCGAGTGGGCTTAGTGGGGTTGTCGGACTCCGTAAGTCGTTTGTTTCTGTGCAGCACATCACCGTGACCAACTTGTTGAGGACAGTTAATGTCGGCGTCTTGGGCATTGTGGGTTATCTCGCGTACATCAATTGGAAACGTCCAAGTTGGGATAGGCGTGTCGTTTCCGCCACTTCTGCGGGTCTTATCGCGCTGTGGGGAACCGAAATGTGAGTATTTGGTATTCTGTGGTACAGTGTACTAACTAGTCTATATAGCGCTCTTGCTTCTGATGATAACGTCAGGCAATATTTTCGTCCGAAATCGTGATGGCATGGTAGTCTTGTCTATAAATACGTTTTGCAGTCCTTGAACTGAATGAAATGGGGGCGCTTGAGTCAAATCTGGATCTGGTATTAAGTTCTCACGATTGGTTGGTACGCGGTACGCGACGCGGCAAGTTTGACCAACGTTTGTACAAGAAACCTATGTCTTCGGACCTCTCTTCTCTTTTGGCTTCGTCGAAGGCCCTCACATCCCACCTGAAACGTCAGGATCTGCCAAATGTTTCTCTCTCTCTGGACCAGATCGAAGCGCAGTCACGAAGGCTTCTTCCAAGACAACCCGGAGCACCGACAGACGCAGGTCGCGCGTAGGTCATGTACAAAGCAACCACGAGTAGTCATTGATATACCTTCCAAAAGAAATTACCTGCTAGCACAAGCCCATATCGACGTGCCGGCTCTTGCGAACTCCATAGCGCATCTTAATACTTCTGCCACATTCTTACCACTGCAACCACTGCAAGACACTGATATTTCAGGTTATCTGCGACATGCACACGAGCAAAATGTTATATCGACCATTGAAGAAGCACGAAGAGAGACCCAGGAAGAGTTCTATCGCGTTCTAGAGGATCGAGGAAGACGCGAGTGGGATGCCCGTAAGAAGCGGGTTTTTGAGGAATTGGGTGGCCGTCTAGGCGGAGATGGTGGAGCACTGGGGCTGACAGGCAAACCGCCGCAAAGCAGAAGTGCACTCACGGTGCGTAGCGCTTGCACTGTTTACTGATCTTCTTGACCTCTTTGCAGCTCAGTGCTGCTCCAAGTCCTAGCTTGCAAATGCAGGGCAAGATGATGGCATATGACCGTGTTGTAGTCGAATTGAATGCAGCTCGGTTACGTGGTACATCATTTCCAGTCATCCACGCATTTATCCAGGCAGCGCTTTCTCTTAACCCCGATGTGCGTGCCCCTCCTGATGCCGGCTAGTTTCTTCTATTTATCCATCATACCTCAGCGAACGCATCAGATCATTCAAGTATTTCATATCCTTGCGAAAATTACCGGTGAACCCCCTGGAACTCCACCACTCGCGCATGCGGGCGCGCATATACTGAATACACCGCTCATGGAACGCCGCCATGCTCGTGCATACCTCAGCGATCCTGCGTCAAGAGAAGCTGTCGAGTTGAGAAAGCAAATAGCTTCGGGAGCCCGAGCAGCTCTCGAAGAGCAGTATCTCGACGTACTCGAACGTACCCTCCAGGCACGCCCACTTGAGGCGCAACTCGGTGGTGATCCGACCATTGCGAATCGTGTACGCGCTTTCCTACTAGTGCGGTATTACCGTGGGGGAGAGTGGCAGGATCGTATTGAGGTGCGCTCAGTTCTAGTTGTATTTTGAAAAGCCGTCGCTAACAACCCAGGTAGTTGGTTGCGGCTCAGCCCTTATGGGCCAAGTTATTCTATCTCGTACGCACGGGACATGCGAGAGAAGCTCTCGACGAGGCGCTTGCGCACCGACAGGCTATTGAGCACCGTGAGGATAGTTTCGTCGCTCACTTCCGCGTCTGGGTAGAGTCTCCCGATCGTCGGTGTGTTGTTTGCCCATCCTCTGCCCGAGCTCACCTAAGTCCGATCATTTAGTCTACCAAAGCCACATCGCGACCATATCCAGGCTATTTACAATGCGCACATGCTGCATTCGACGAGTGTTGATCCGTTCAAGCTCGCCCTCTACAAGCTCATGGGCAAGTTGGACCCTACCAAACGCACCGTACCGCTTGTTACAGCAACGACTGAGGATTGGCTCTGGTTCCAACTCGCAATGGCATGTTCATTCTCTGTTAAGCTTTATTGAGCCTATCGAACTTGTATAGGTCGACGAGGAGGAAAATGGCGGTTTGCGTGGGCTTGCGGAGGTATTACTTAACTATGGCGAACGCCATTTCGAGGGCGCGTCCGGCTCAAAGGGTGCTCGGACCGGGTTGTGGGCTGCTGTACTCCTCACCTGTGGCGAGTTTGAGAGAGTAAGTGAACTTGGCTGTGCATCTGTCTTGTGTTAGTGACGAAGCAACTTAGGCTGTTGCCGCACTCTGGGAACATCCGGAGACGGATGTCGAAGCCCTTCACTTGGCTATTGGCCTGGCCTACCATGGCCTATTGCGTGCTCCTTCGCGGACCGAGTCATCGGACATAACACCCTGTAAGTGGCGATCGCTAAATTAGTACCATCATCCTCAACACGACCGATACAGTGTCCCTTTCCTCAAGTAGTCCACCCGCACTCAGTCTCACCACACTGATATGGCGATACGTGCGTCAGTTTGTGCGGTTGGACGCCAAAGAGGCCTTGCAGTATGTGTATACGGTCACTTTAGGTGCAGACCAGCCAGGTGGAATAGGCAAGGAGCAGCTCGGTCTCACTTGGGAGCTTGTGCGACGTGTCATTGTACTTGCCAACGCCGGCCCTGCATGGGATGAACTTGTTGGCGGTTTTCGAGCCGATGGAATGCGCTTTGTATCTTTATTCCCATTGTCCATATTTGCCCCAGATACTAACTGCGTGCAGACAGGTGTTATCGAGCAAGCGGCACCGTTGCTCAAGTTGAATGATGCTCGTGAACTCAATGCCGAAATTTTCGTGTCCGCCGCCCGACAGGCTGAGGAGAGCGATTGCGTCCTGCAAGCGATTAAGCTTTACAATCTCGCAGGAGAGTACACCACCGTCATTAGCAGCCTTGCGACCGCACTTGGCACAACGTTGGCTGCTCCTGGCGGTGGAGGAGAGCGCGCACGCTCACTTGAAGCAGCTGCAGGCGACATAATTCGGCACTATGAGCGGATGGGCCGTGCTCCTGGCCGCGCCAGGGACGCTGTTGTGAAATTGTTGCGTGTAAGGGAGGCGCTTGACGCGAAGGCCGAGGGAAGACTTGATCGGGCATTAGAGGTGCGCAGTCACTCCGTGACCTTTCTACACGTGTTGACGGTGAGAGGCAGATCGTTGAGTCGACCGACCTTGTCCCGCTGGATGGCGACGTGGCGAAGATCAATCGCCGAGCGGAGGAATTCAAGGATTTGCATGACGCATTGCAACGCAACTTACAGACATACCTTCCACTCGCGATGGATGCCATCGCCGGCGTCTACCAGAAGGTCAAGGCGTCGAACGTACCTGATGCGAGCAGGCAAATGGTATGTGGACGATTCCTATCAAATTCTTTCATTTATTTGACCTCTTGGCATAGACGCTCACGGCGCTGAGGAAGAAATCACGGTCCTTGATGGTGTTTGCTGGGATGCTACGCTATCGCCTGTCGCCTGATGTGTATTCGTATCTTGCACGGTTAGACGTAGAGGTCGCGTTATGAGCCTCATGTTGTAGACTTGTAGTGTTCAATTGAATCTCCGACGACGCGTCGCGTGAATGGAACACTTTCGATGCACAGGGGTCGCCTCTCCTGATCTGATACGGCATCTTCACGCGTCTTAACTCTCGAGTTCGTTCTCATATGTACATCAAGACGCTAACGATCCAAGGTTTCAAGTCATGTGAGCCCTGTTGCGCTGCCAGCACGCGAAACGCTGACCTCTAATAGACAGAGACCAGACGCAAATAGAGCCGTTCTCTCCAAGACATAATGTTGTTGTAGGACGGAATGGGTCAGGAAAAAGCAACTTTTTTGCAGGTACGTGGAGAATGTTTTTGTGAACGCATCTGCTGACATTTGGTCATCAAAGCAATTCGTTTTGTGCTTTCTGACGCGTATACATCAATGTCCCGTGAAGAGCGCCAGGCACTCCTCCACGAAGGCGTTTCGACCACAACAACACTCTCTGCCTACGGTATGTTTTCCTAGCGTTACTGGGTCAACCGTGCTTCTCAACCCCAGTTCCAGTCGAAATAGTATTCGACAACTCTGACAACCGCTTTCCAACCGGCCGCGACGAGGTTGTTCTGCGTCGCACCATCGGACTCAAGAAAGACGAATACAGCCTGGATAAAAAGAGCGCCAGCAAAGCAGATGTTATGAACCTTCTTGAAAGTGCTGGGTTCAGCAAGGCTAACCCGTACTATATCGTTCCTCAAGGCCGCGTGAGTTTATTATTCGATGGACGTCCCCGCGTTGCTGAACTTGATTAGATTACTACCCTTACCAATGCGAAGGATCATGAACGCCTTGCTCTGCTAAAAGAGGTTGCGGGAACCAAAGTTTACGAGCAAAGACGCGCCGAGTCTCTGCGGATCATGGCCGAAACTGAAGGGAAAAAGTCTAAGATTCTCGAGCTGCTTGACTTCATTGAGACTCGTCTTGGAGAACTCGAAGAGGAGAAGGAAGAGTTGAAGGAGTTCCAAGATAAGGATAAGGAGAAGCGCTGTCTCGAATACGCGCTGTATCAACGGGAGTTAGAAGAAGTTGCGGAAGCTCTGGAAGAGATTGAAGATGAAAGAAAGAGGGAGCTCCATGGGGCGAACCTGCGCCGTGAACAGTTTGCAGATCGCGAACAACAGATCCAGGTGTGCTCTATCCGCCCCTTTCTTTTCCTATTGACACCATCCGTTCTCCCCTTAGACATTGGAGAACCAGATATCTACAGGCAAACACGAACTCTCAACCCTTCAGTTGACGAAGCGTGGAGCTCAGTCGGAATTGTCCGACCTCACCCGCTCGCAAAAGGAACTTGAACTCCGTATTGCAGATCTGCGTGCAGCCGATGCGCGTGCTGGTGGCCAGCGTGATGGCATCGAAAGCGAACTAGCTGAAGTCGAGGCTCAGGTAGCGCAAAAAGAAGCGGCACTGGCCGCCTTGCTTCCACGATGGGAGGCGCATCGCGTGGCGGAATCTGAGCAACGGCAGGCACTCGACGAAGCAAACGGTAAACTCGCCGCACTTTACGCGAAGAAAGGCAGACTGGAGCGCTTCCGTACTCGCGCAGAGCGCGATCAGTTCTTGCGCGGCGAACTCGCGGCTCTAGAAACCCACCGGACGGTTCAGGGGGGTGCCTTGAAGGCATCGAATACGGAACTGCAAGCCGCGCTTGCATCACGCGAGCAGCTGGATGGACGTGTGGCAGAAGTCACACAACGTGGTGAAGATAGTCGTACCCGGGCAAGGGACTTAGGCGATGAGCTCGCGAAGCTTGCAGACCAGCGCAGCGAGTGGGTTGAGCGGCGCAAGGACCTCTGGCGAGAGGATGCGAAGCTCGACTCGACAAGGAATCGCGCGGCGGATGAGCTGCGATCAGCGGAAAGGACCCTGGCGAGCATGATGGACAAGGTAGACAGTCAAGCGCGCAGTCTGCCTGCCTGCCCAATGCTGATTGCATAACAGGAGACCGGCACCGGGTTACGTGCTGTGGACTCTATCGCAGAGCGCTTGAAATTGGATGGGGTTTATGGTCCCCTTTACCGGCTCTTTGAGATCACGGACACGAAGTTCAATTCTGCTGTTGAGCTGACGGCAGGGAACAGGTGAGGCCTGAAGTGTATCGTTGCTTCTGCACCTCTCACACCTGTCTCAGTCTGTTTCACGTCGTGGTCGACACAGACCAGACAGCATCCAAAGTCCTTGAGGTGATGCTGCGCGAGAGGATTGGCCGCGTTACATTCATGCCACTCAACCGTCTTAAACCCAAAAACCCTGTTCCGCCGAACGCCGATGATGCAATTCCTCTTCTAGAAAAGCTTCGCTACGATCCGGCACATGCTAAAGCGTTTCAGCAGGTGTTCGGTAAAACTTGTGTTTGTCGCGACCTTACAGTTGCTGCGGCGTATGTGAAGAGTCATGGTATCAACACGATCACTCTCGATGGTGATAAAGTTGATCGTAAAGGCGCACTCACCGGCGGGTACCACGATATTAGGCGCTCTCGACTCGAAGCTGTTAAGAATGTGGCGACCTGGCGTTCCAAGGTCGTTACGGAAGAAGCTCGTTCACGAGAAGTCAAAACCGAGACTCTCAAGCTTGACCAGGAGATCACTCGAGTGAGTGGTCGCATACAAGTTTTGAGCAGCCAACAGAAGGTGGCGCGTGAAACCCGCGAGGGTATTAGCGCTGAAATTATGGTCATCCAAAGAGAGAAAGAACGTATTGAAGGGAGGATTTCAAAGCTGGAGGAGGACATGCAAGAACTTGGCGGTGAGCTCCGTGCTCTGGATGCACGCGTCGAAGCCTACCGGTCCGAGCTGTCAAGCCCGATGGTTCAGGAGCTAAGCGCGGAGGAGAGGGATTTCATCGATGAGCTCAGCAGAGACGTCGAAGCCCGGCAGAAGTCGCTGGTTGAGATGGGAAAGACAAAGACTGAGGTTCGCATCCCACTCTTTTCTAGGACCCCGCATTGACGAAGGCGGCGGTCAGCTGGCTAGGGGCAAGAATATCATTCAGATCGAACTGAATGAGAGCTTACGTCGGCGACGAGATGAGCTACGTTCGCAGATCGAAGGGCTGGGTGTGCCCGAGGTCGGTGATGCCAGTGCCGCAGACGACTTGAAAGTTCGAACACATGAAATGAGCTCCATAAATAATGCCATCAACACACTGACGAAGAAGGTTCAAGGTGCGTACACCTTCAATGCACCCATAGCACAATTACAGACCACCATAATAGAAATGGAGAGGGGAGTCGATAGGCTCATGCACGACCTCCAAGAGCACCGCAATAATCTAGAAACGATGCAGAATCAGCAGACAGAAGACAGCCGTAGCATGGCAAAACAGCAGAAGAGCACAGAGCGTTATCTTGCCAAAAAGAATCTTCTTGTTAGCAAGAAGGACGAGTCCAACCGCAATATCCGAGATCTTGGCGTGCTTCCAGAGGAAGCTTTTGAGAAGTACATTAATGAGAAGTCGGACAGGGTAAGCCCTAAAGTGGGACGTGTGCTTAGCAGGTATTGATAAGTCCGCTTAGCTGGTCAAGAAATTGCACGCTGTGAACGAAGGCCTCAAGAAATTCGCGCACGTTAATAAAAAAGCCTTTGAGCAATACAACAACTTTACCAAGCAAAGGGACCAGCTCCTGAAGCGACGTGAAGACTTGGAAACGTCTGGAGAGTCGATCGAACAACTCGTCGAAGTCCTAGATCAGCGCAAGGACGAAGCGATCGAACGGACCTTCAAGCAGGTGGCCAAGAACTTTGAAGAGGTTTTCGAGACCCTGGTCCCCGCCGGTAAGGGGAAGCTCATCATCCAGAGGCGGGTGGATCAGGTAAGTAAGGTGTCCTACGAACCCCATATCCGGCTGAGGTGGAGCATCAGGATGACGACGAAGCTGAGGAGGCCGACGAGTCTCAACAGCGGAGTGTTGACAACTACACTGGGGTGGCTATCAAGGTGCGCAATGTTACATCTGTAATGCTTTCTGTGTCTTAGTGTCGCGAAGGTTTCGTTCAACTCCAAAGTGGACGAGGGCCTGCGTATTCAGCAACTCTCTGGTGGTCAGAAGTCATTGGTTGCCTTAGCTCTTGGCGCGTATTGCATAAGTTGCTGCGTATCACGGTCTTACCCTAAATATAGTCTTTGCCATTCAAAAGTGTGACCCGGCCCCATTCTATCTGTTTGATGAGGTACGCCAACCGTTGCAGAAGCGATCTTTCCACTGATTACCGTTGCTTAGATCGACGCAAATTTAGATGCTCAGTATCGGACTGCTGTTGCCGGTGAGTGCGAGTTGAACTATTGTTGTCCTCCTTCCTATAAACACTGAAATACGCCAAGCAATGATACATTCGCTGGCTTCGTCGGGTCAATTTATCACGACAACATTCCGGCCAGAGATGCTCGTGTCGGCGGACAAGTTCTACGGTGTCCTTTTCAATAACCAGAAAATCAGCTCTATTCGCAGCATCAAGAAGGAAGAAGCGATGGAATTTGTAGATCAGGTGCGTTCGAAAGTGAAGCATTTATCAATGGACCTGACATGCGAGGCGTACGTAGGAGGCGCAGGCACAGTAATATCAGGGACATTGGGGTTACTGTAAATACGATGTCCCAATAGGGTGGTGGCCACCGGGTGACTCCTGGGTTACATTCCCACGCCCCTATTACACCCAATCCAAGTCAGAATACATCT
>QFDV01004020.1:335-38357 GCA_003315845.1 Lactarius trivialis
GATGCGCCTGCAGGTTTTTTTTTGGACCATTTGCGATCGGAAATTCCGCTCGTTACGTTCATTCCCATCGTTATTATTATGTGTACTGCATCCTCCCATTGCACGTGGTTTCTTGTCGATCAAGGGAGCGGCAGAGCGAGAGCGATTTCGTGATCTAGACAGACGGACTTGGTCCAATTGGGCGGGCTGAGAAGGATCTAACAGGAAAAAAAAACGACTCGCTGGGTCCAATCAAAATAGGGCAATAAATTTGCTACAGAAGCTGTACTGTACAGTAGCCTTGAAGCTTGAAGCTTGAGATTTGAACGGTATGTTCCCCGATTTAATGAGTTGGAGCCGCTAGTACGTGAACCGCATGACTACCGCATGCGTGAACGTTTACTGTAATGTGGTGTGGGAAAAACGGGTATTACCTTAACTTGAAATGGCAATTTGTCAGTTTGACACAGCTTGGCTCACAGTTACAATGGCTGTACGCTACACAAATTAGGACAGTGTTGAGACGCAATACGTCCTTCTATTACAGTAACATTGACCAGCAAACTGTCGGAGCGTTGTCAGAAAATATCCGGTTTGGCAGTGAGATACATGGCATGCCATCCGCCCTTGTGTGAGAACCAGGTCTAGCCTGCGATTGAAGCAGACTCAAGAGCAGACTACAGATGGAATGAGGAAATCCGTGTGTAGCATCTTCATTGACGCTAGGAGAGCCATCGACTCGAAGGTCAATGCATCTATGCCCAGCGTATCTTTGTCCAGCTTAGACGATGGCGTAAATACATTATCGATTATCACCTCACCAACACGAATTACAGTAAATTGTAAATCACAGTGTCACAACCAAAGAGTGAGCCTGTGGCCGCTCTTAACCCGACTGCACTTGCAACACTTGCCCCTCACGATACAAACTCTTGATCTCAACTTCCCTCACCGAAATATAGAGATACCTTCTTCAGAAGTCCGCGATTTTGTCCTCCTGGGGGTGGTGACGATGTGCCTTTCTCGGTGGTTAACCATGGGCCCGTTGGTCCTCTGCGAACATCGTTTTCATCCGCATGTGTTCTGCGCTGCGTCCACCGCGCCCATACACCATCCCCTTCTTTCCCCTTCTTTCCCCCAGTGCCAGCACTCAATAGCGTCCTTGCCGCGACCAACATATCCATCACCGGAGTCGGACCCCTGGCTAACATTGCTGGCGGTATCTCCTCTTCCGCATCTTCCATTGGGGTTGCAATGGAAGGAGATAGTGCCGATCCCGAGGGTATTGGACCGGGTTCAGCAACTACGTAAGCGAACAACGATCCCTCAGCACGAGCGACGCGAATTAGCCGCCAGCCAGCACTTTCAGCAAGCGACCGCAGCTCGGGAAGTGTACGCTCTTGTCCGCCAAGCGTCACCTGCATCTGTACCTGGTCAATAAAAGATGGCTAGTCACAAGAAATAAGGCTAACTGTCATGTCCAACCAGTATGCATTTGTGCTAGCCGCGCCAAGGTTCGCAAGGAGTGGCCAGCGCGCCCCGCGCAGGGCCTCTGCACCTCCCTCGACTTTGGGCCCTGATTCCTTCGCGCCGGTACATGCATAAGGTAAGATATGATCACCAATGACGAGGTACGTCGGCTTCTTATCAAGTGCGGCCTCCTCGGCAGCGCGGCGCAGTTGAAGGAGTATGCGTCGAGCGAGTGCATCGGGCCAATCGTGGCAGACCACACGCAATATAAAGACGGCGGCTTTGATATCACCATCGAGCTTGGGCTGAGGTTTGAAAAAATCGTGCACTAGTATTCAGCGGTTAGTATTCTGAATCATGAAATGAAATAGATCAAAAGCGTGCTCGAGGCGAACCTTGGAAGCGTACTCTACCAGATTTAATCAAGCTGGGGCTGTGAATCTGCCATGCCTACGGCACTAGTCAGTATCACAGAAAGTGGTTCCAAAAGAAAGGTCTCACGTCCTCGCCGAGCTTGCACACCGGCTCGCGGTCCTGTATAATGAACCGTAATTTTGGAAACCGCTGCGCAAGTCTCAAAGTTGTCGATCCGATCCCTCCACCGACATCCACAACAAGTGCACCTTCTGCCAGGTCAGGAAACGGAAAAGCTGTCGATTCCTGTCAGGGATGGGCACTTTCTTGCAAGCATATAGAGATTACCGCATAGTTCTGCATCCGTTGCACCCATCCACCCTTCAGTCCCAGCCATGGCCCTGGCAAATCTCGCAAGCCGGGTACTATTTTCAGGAGTCTCGAGCCAAGTCCAGTATGAGAGGGCGGTACGCTGTGATAAGTTGAAGGCTGTGGGTGCGAGTATAGGCGTGGGAACGCGCGGTGGCGAAACAGGAAACGAAAAGGGGCGGTCATCGGTCGAACCAGATAGTTTGGGGCGCGATAACAAGCGGCGGATGACAGGCTGTGCACGAGCAAGAGGAGATTTCGAGATACCCTGAGTTGAAGGAGACTTTGGACCAGATGTGAGAGATATGGGGGGAAGGAGTGTAGTGCTCGTTGTGGGAGTAGTCGTAGATGGGATGGGAGGTTCTGTACTACTGTTGCGGGAGAAAAGGCCAGCGAAGGGCGTACGCTTTGAAGTTGTTTCCGGAAACAACAGAAGAGCGTCTGTGAAATAGGCAGAAGCTTTGAAAAGTTCGTCGGTACTGTGAATGCAGGGCTGAGCGAGCGAACGAATGACCTCATCAATAAGGAGAGGCACACTTTAAGGCTGCAAGGGCGGCGACGCCGCCAGCTTCGGTATCGTATTTCTTCTCAGGGCTACAAGTAGGTCACCATGCAAGACATGCAAAAGGGGGGGCACGAAGGGAACACTTACGCAGCTCGACATTCTGTGAATGAGCGTCCAGAGTCTAGGAGAGCAGAGACACGATTAAGCGCGAAAACGTCTGGTTCACGTTCCCGTACGAGATGGTGGGTGGCAAGTAGTCGTAATATATGGCCTGAATGCGGCGTTTGTGGACACACGGGAGAAGACAAATGTAAGGACATACTAATTTTTACAGAGTCTACGCCTACGCTGGCGGATATTTCTATAACAGATAAGCCCGCCGGGCCAGCAGAACTAAGGAGTTCGGGGATGTGAGATGCTTCAAAGAAGCGTAGGCATGATGGGAGGTGATACTGATCAGAGAAATTTCCATGAGTTTAAATAGGAAAATAAAAATTGGGCGCACAATCATGCTAGCATCGCATATTGTCAGAAGAGGGGGGCGAACGACAACGGCTAACTGTGAAGCTGCCGAGATGATGCGAGAGATAGCATTCGCGACATCTGGGCGAGAGGTAAGTTGCTCTGCGGGAGAAGAGGGGTCTCCAGGAAGGTTGAGGTCGGGAAAGTCGAGAAGTAGGTCATGACTGGAGGGCGGAATTTGTGTATTAGATGACTGAGATTGAGAGTAGTGCGAGGCAGAGGAAAGGGTGTGGTTTGAAAGGAGGGGGGGAGTTGGTGAGCGATGGTGCTTTGGAGAAGAGGGCGGGGTTGAATGTTCTGATGTGTAGGCAGCATATATCTCGTCGATAGCGCCACCGATAATAGCCTGTAGAGCGCGCAGAGTAGCAAAGGTCATCTGTGAACGCAAAAAGAAAAGCACGAGTGGTCGTACTTGTTATAGTCGAGAGCGAGCGATGACGAGTGTGACGTGCTGCTGCCCTGGATCTTCACATGCTTGACATATCATGCGTTCAAATCGAAACTTCCAAAGTTGGTCCAAATTAACTATTCATTCCGAGACAGTCACTTTGTCCACAGTCTCGGAAAGCACAACGAATGCATCCAGCAGCGCCGGTACCACAAATGGTTTCCGACATTCCTCTTTAATGTCCAGCAAAATACGAGCGTGACGCGCCTCCTCTTCCGCAAGGTTAGCTTCCGCTTCCATCCGTCTCTCGGTCTCCCGTTCTGCGATCAATCGCAGCGCTTGGATGTGCCTTTCCAGCATCGGGATGTAGGCTGCTCCACCTCGTGAACAAGGAGCGAAGGAAAAACAACAACAGCACCGACAAGCCAGACGTACAAGCGAGATTCTGAGGCGATGGAACACTGAGTCCAGCGTTTTCAAATACCCTAAGTAGCCTAGCCTCGAGCTCTCTGGGTTGTGAATGCGAGCCGCTGCTACTGGTACCAGCGGCGGAACTTGTTCTGTCAGGGGAGCATTGCTTCACAACCGTGGGTGACATTCCATCGGGAATCCCACGAGTGTTATATGGAAGAATAAACCTTCGAGTGAACATGAGAGTCACCGTCTCAGCGCGCGCAGGAGCAGACCGAGCGAATAAGCGTACACCATCAAGCGAAAGCTGTGCGCAGTGTAAGCCCATCTGATGACCCTAGACGCGGGAAAGCGTTTACATGAACTTCTCTCGAAGGGTCGATGTCGGCGCCATTTCACACCGGTCACAAACATTATTTACGATGGGCTGTTCCACGACCACGCGAAGTTAGGCTCATTGAGGATGGCTATGTAAGAAGCGAGTTCTCACGTTTGTAGACGGCACATCCCAGTACATCTCGATATCACTCGTACCACTGTGACTTGGAGGCTTTATAACGTTCGTCGGTCTAGGATGTGGTAGCCCAAAGTTTGTCAGGATATTCCTGAGCCAAGGCATGAGCCGGTAAATATCAGTCTCCGATACGTTCTGTCCACTCGGCCCGTCAAACTGAAGGCGCAGACAAACGGTCAGGTGGTTCGTCATCGGAGTGCCTTCTGCCTTGGCTTCGTGGCGGTGGCGTGATGTTAAGCCGCTGGAGTAAACAAAGAGAAGCATCAGAGGCCGGTCCAGAGCGGACCGTCCCGTGGGATAAGAGCCTAACACGGAATGTATCGCTTCCTTTCGTTTTTCCGTTTCGTTTTGGATCTCGGACTGATAACGACGAACCGGCTATCTAATTACATATGCAACGCAGAAACGTGGGACAGGAATTATCAGCTTTCACTTTATATGTAAAAAGTTGCAGATCTTCCCAGCCGTACAATCAAACAAATCACATCCGCCTTTCGTACCCTCTAATAGCCCACACTGATCAGGTAATCGGCTAGGCCCTCGACTATCGGAGTAGCCTCGGGTGCTTGGATTGGTGCAATGTATTCAGCAACGAGCACTGCCTGCTTCGTCTTTACTATGACTGCCCCATCACTCTAACACGCGGGTGAGCATAGAATAATAACTAGGTGTGTGTTGTGCGTACCTGCTTCTTCAGATAGATACTGCGGTCGTTCGCTTGGAGGGTGAAGAACTTCTGTCCACAAAGCCGCAGTCCGCTCGACTGGACTTGAGATGAATTGGCAAAAGCGTTTACGATCTCCTTCTGCTCTTGTGCCGAAAGCTACCAAGGTTAAGGTGGCTTAGCCATCCCAAACGACGCGAGCAGAACATGCCACGCACTGCGTAATTTTTGGATGTTGCCCAGGTGCCCCCTTGTAGGCCGAGTATCGCAGCTTTACTGACTTTTCCGCTGCCCACAAGATTGGTGTCGACGTAAGCTATAAACCGTATGGATCAAAAGATCATTCGGATCACATCACAACCAATAAAACATACCCTGCCAGGACATAGTGAGAAGGAAGGTGAGTGTTGAAAGGAAGGCTAGGAAGTGTAATGGTTGATCAAGGAGGGCTGAGTACGTCCAAATCGGAGATCATCATCTGATATAGTAAAAAATCGGTGGCAAGGGCCGCCGTGCGCCCATTTGTCCACTATGATCACCGTAAGCCTGAAACCCCTGATCCGACATAAACGTGCATAAACAAGGACGCTACTATATTTCTTTGTGCATTTGCTTATTTCTCTCATGGGCCTTTTTTTCTTCGCGTTTTCTGCTGGCTCGTTACAGTAACAAGGCGTAAATACAAATACAATTTGCACAGCCACGTCACGTGTTTCTCACCCTACAGGTTCATCCAATCCAATCCACAATCCATTTTGCCATGGCAAGCTATCTTGAGCAACTCGAATGTCTCACTAGAGAAATATCAGACAACTTCCCAGGAAACGATATTCTCATATCCCAATTAATCACGCTCGTGACAACGTGTCCACCCACCTTCACATACGTTCATGACCCTTACACGACGCGGGTCACTGCACCACTGGTCAACGCTTTGATTTCATCCTTGTCCGCTGTCGATCCAAAGTCCTTTGTTCCAGGCGATGGCGTGATACCCACCATCGCATCTGCGCAGGTCGACGCGGTCGCGTGTTTCACGTCGCGGCTCTTCTATGACACGACTCTCAACCGTCTGGCCAAGTGGCATCCTCGTTGGGACGACGGGTGTGAAAACTGGCCTGGGGGGTTCGCCGGTGTACGTTACAATGATACTCTGGACGGGTTCTTTCACGGCCTGCGTGCGTTGCACGCCCAGCTCAGCGATGATGAAGCTGGACGAATACCACATACAAGTAAGGTAAAGGCTCACGTGCACAACGTTACGGTTAATACCGTGAAGATGGTCCTAATCATTGAGCGGGCGGAGAGGATAAAGGAGTCGCTGCCTGAACTCCTCGTCCCCCTCACAAGATTAGCCGAGTTAGTACGTTGTCTCGCAACTGACTCACTGCTCATCGAGCCCTTTTCAAGTCAAAGGTAGATATACATACGATATTTATCTCTCAGTCCCCTTGGCGAGAGATCAAACCTTCGATGGGTGCGGCTATTGATCCGTTTCACTTATCGGTGCGTCCTACTTCTCAAGAAGGTGCGCATCCAGTTTCTTGCTTTTATTTGATTATAATAGTTCTTGTCGCAGATACACGTCGAATTCTGGTATCTCGCTTCCCTACGGATGGCGATGTCTCGGCTGCACCACATGCCTACCATCCTGCTCTTGCACAACTCTACGCGCAATATGTAGATACGCTTTGTAGCATCTGCGCGCCGTTCACCCGCGACCCTCACGAACTTTCTTACGTCGCAGTTGCTCAGTGGCCCAGCTTCGTCGCACCGGTTCTCGAAGCTCAAAGAGATGCCAATCAGTTTCACCTCATCCCAGAGGACGTACGCTTGCGCCTTCTGCGAGTGTTCTTACCCAGCTTCACCGCCGCACTTGAGGCACTCCTTCCTCGGCGGATGCACGCTCGTACATGGAGTCAGACGCCTGACGTAACAGATGACCCTACAAGTGACGAGAAGAGCCTTGGGATGACCATCCGCTCCCTATCCATTCTACAGAAGTATATATTGCTCGCGGCCTTTCTCGCTTCCTCGAATCCACCAAGGACGGACATGCGCATGTTCGCGAGAAGCCGTGAAACGCGCTCCAAGCGTCGGCGTGGCGGTGGGACTCGCAAGGCACCGCAACGCAGTGGAAGTACTCTAGCGAAGGTAGGCCCGGCTTCGTGTCAACACGCGAAGCGAATTGACGTTTCGGTGATAAGGTTCCTCAACGTCTCTCTGGCCCTGTGGCATTCCCGCTTGACCGCATGAGTGCGATCCTTGCCGTTCTACTGGAGGAGTATGATCTCGAAACCCGAGTTATCAACAGGGACTTGACGCAGCTCGGAGAATACACTGAGATGGAACTAGTACGGGTGCATACGTATGGAGCGGTATGTCTTCGAGAACAGTACTGTTTCGCTGGCGCTGACTTCGCCAAAAAGATCGCGGAGCTTTCCGCCGCTCATCTCCTTCTGCGAGTTTCCCCACCGGACCGCCTTGACGGACCACCTATGTACAAGTGTGGAATTTCATATGACGTCGCACTCGCTCTAGGTCGTGATCTGCACGTCCCTATGCTTGACCTGATTTGGGAGGCCAGTTAGAGGATTATATACGTATGTGGCGTTCAGCTTGACGTCGGACAGGATGTGGACTCACTTGTTCCACGGCAGCGGACGACTTGCCGAAGAAACCTACTGTATCCCAAATCCAGCGCACTGTGCCTGAAGTTGAGGTTCAAGAGCTCAAGCGCTCAAGCTCAAGGGTTCCGGTTGGCATAAAATCGTATCGTATCCTAAAACAAATCTCGATGCATATACAGCAGGATAAGTTGGTTAGGTTACTGTAGGTCTGCGGGAAGTCATCTAGTACAGTAATTCGATGCATCGCGAACTCAACACTGTTTGCGCCTGTACGGATCGGGAAATGCCTGTGTGTCGCATGGAATGGATGATGTCGCTCGTCGCTCGTTGTGTGCTAAGTGGAGCAAAGTCCTGGAACCCTGCAAGCAGGGTCCGAGTCGGAAGGAAGTTGTTTCCGTAAAATTATTTCCAATGAACAGTCTCAATCACGAATTGCAACAGAGCCTTTGACAGAGCCAAATTACCTTACGAGTTACGTGACATGCGACGATGTTTTCCAGACTCATCGGCGAGGTGACGTCGGTCCTCTCCTGGCTTTTCTTTCTCGCCTCGCTGGAGACGCATGCGGCACAAGACGCGACGAGCAACGAAACTCACCGGTTTGACGAAGTGACCTCAAAGTAGCACGCTCATTGGTTACTCGAAGACTAATCAGTTTATGGTGCAACTACAATGTCCGAGTGCCTGCGACCAAAACAAAAAGGAGTACAGCTATCGGTGATTCTGGACCAGTGTTATCCAATGGCCCTTTCGGCTCAGTGAGAGCTCCATGGTTATTGCCCCCTGGAACAATCCAACGACTTGAATTCTGAAGTGCATGTCAGTGTGTCAGCTGGCGGAACTGCCGACGACCCGGTTTCGTCAACATGGGTCAATCGGTAGTCCTAACGAGACATGGAAGAACTGCCAGGCTGATGCCAGTTGCTCCTAAGGGTAAGGCGTGGAACTGGAGCTGAAGCGCTGAAGGCCGGGAGCATTAATTTTTTCTTTCGCCATGACACTGACACCTGGTTTCTTTACAGAACGAAGGAGGGTTGTCTGGTCATCCACTTGAAATCCGACCTCATCCGACCCCCGACCCTAGGTTGCCATTGAATGAGCTGAGGTACGACTACTCGGTCATTGGGCCCCGGTCACCAGACAGGGACAGAAAGCACATAACCGCAGCTGCCCTTTACTGTAAAGTTAAACTAGACGGAGACTCGAAGGGATTCCAGGAATGGTGAAACAGTCCGAATAAGACTAATCATGCCGAGACGGCGAGACATTTCTATCTGGGACGCCGACGATACTTCTAAATTAGGAAAGAAGCCGACATCGGGGGAAGAACGAATACCAATACCAAAGAAGCATATTTCCACGCGCTCTCATGCTTTGTGGTCACAATTTTTTTTCTGAGCAGCATGGTGCAGGAACAACCACGAACGTATCGTGTGCATCTCTCACACATAAATACCCTTCCCTCGGTCCTCCTCTTATCTCCCATCTGGCCCGCCTCCCTCTCTTACAATGTCGGCCACCTCCGAGCCTCTCAAGAATCAACGTCTCCTCGCTCTTGCTATCGGCTGGGCTTGGAATGTCGTTGCCGCCTGTGTTGGCCTCAATGCCCTCATAAAGTTCGCTCATCGCCGCTCTTCGATGGGCTCAATCTCACATAGCTTGTCTCTAGGAGCAACCAGACAGAGACTTATTTCCGGAAGATCGCTCCCCCGGGCGTCACTCTCAAATTTGATATCAATGGTACCCACATCTCTCGCTGTTGTCACTATTCCTGCTTAGCCCTTTCGCCTGTGCAGATGTCTATCAAACGGGCGTCATCGCTACGACAATTTGCGCGACTGTGGCCGTTATCATCTCAATAATCTTCGTCGGCACATTCATCAGGCAGAAACGCACCACTGACTCGCTCAAGATTCAAGCGTGGATCTTGACCGCTTTCAGTGTATGGCTTGTCGCAACGCAGATCCCTTATACGTCTTTCACTGCGACCCGCTATGCGCAAGTCACCGGTTTTCTTGATGGTGTGCAGTTACCTGCTGCGGTCCTCCAAGCGGCACTTGCTGCATCGGGAAAGTCGGCCAAATATAGTGAGCTGCACTACAGTAAGTCACGAACCGTCACTCGTAATCGCCCAGGCGTTGATTTCCTTTGCAGTCGTCCTTCTCGCTGTCTTCCCCTGGATTGCACTGCTCTTTACGATTATACTCATAGTCGTTCTCTTCGCGGCTGCTCGGAGACGCGTTGAACCAGGAACGACTTTGCGGTCATCCATGGCGGAAAAGGGTTATGACGAATAATATGTCCCACCTCTTCTTCTTGTTACTCTCCGGCGCTGCGCCATTGCAACACGACGGGGTGCTGATGCCTTTCATGACTAAGTTTCCTTCCTTTCCTTCCCACTTTCCCGTGTACAAGACAGTATACTTCCTACTCTGGTTCTTACAGTAATATACGGCACGATCCCCTGAAAGGTCGGTTGTACGTCGCGAAACGTCACGCCTCTGCCGGAGTTTTGCAGTCTCCGTCCTTGAGGCGGTGTAGTGGAGGTAAGAAATGAAAGGCAATTTTCGCCGCGGCCGGGAAACCCGGCGCAATATGTCCCAATAGCCCGTGTCTACTGTAGTTCGCTATTAAGGAAATATCGGTCGGATCGATGTGGATCTTAAAGCTGGGGCCGATCAATGAGATAATGAGACCGCATGGCGATAGCGGGATCTTCCATGTTTGACGCATGATACATGTATATACTGGGAATCCTCTGGCCACCCTCTGGTGTTTCGAAATGAGCGCCGTGGCGCTAGAACCAATTACAACTACCGGGCTCCATCGAGCTCCATCACCTGTCCTTCCACATGCACAGTTCCAACCAGTCAGACGTCCAAACCAATTTCCGATAGAACGCAGGTGACTTCCGATGGAATGTTCGCACGGCACCACAAGACGTGTATCGGGCGGAGTCAATGACAATAGCCAGTTTCACCAGGATCACGGCTTCTGCTCGAGGAACGAGTGGGTCGCTTGAGCTTGATGATTGGGACAATATTCGCACAACCAACCAAGAACTAACAGAACACTCTGGATGCGAGTACTCAATGACAGGCAAGGTGATGAGAAAGCACATGCTCGTGTAGTTCCTACGAGAATTAGCACACATAGCACAGACCCAACACAAATAATGACTTACTCTTTTGCTAGCCACGATCGCGTCACAATTTCCCTCACCTGATCTCCACCAGCACAGGTAAACCATGTCATCGGTCCGACTCTTGGTCCGACTCTCATTGATCCGACTCGCACTATCATCGTTAGCCATTTGCCCGACGTCTTCGTCAGCGGGAAGAGTGATAACCTCGTTATTGGGAGCGGGCGCCTCCTGGCCCCGTGGGGAAGATCCAGAGCCGTTTTCGATCGGCGGCGACGATGACGGACTTGGGCCGGGAACGAAGTCTTCGTCATACCTCTCGTCACTCGACCTTAACGGTGGATCTCTGTCGTGAGAATTCCCGCCATCCGCCTGTTCTTCTGCCTCCAAACGTGCCACCAGCCTTCTCAGTCTGGAATTCATCTTCTTTTCGGCACGTAGCTCATCCTTTGCCTCATCCAGCTCAGCTTCCCTCTCCTCGAGTTGTCTGTAAAGCCGTTTGTATTCGCGTTCGAGCTCGGGCGCAATTGCTGCGCGGTAGCGTACGTCGTCGTCCGTCCGACGCGCACGCTCAGTTAGCACTTCTGACAGCGTCTTGTACTTCTGAACCTCGGCCTCGAGCTTGTCCACCCGGGCTTCGAAAGTGGCGCGGATCATGGCGATCCCGTTCACAGATTGTGATTCTGCAAGGGTTGCGCGCGCCAAAAGCTCTTCGTTCTCGGAACGCGTGCTGCTCGCGAATGCAGAGGCATTTTGGTATTGCTCGCGAAAGAATTCGACGTCAGTCAACGCCTGTGCTTTGTCCGCGCGCAAGGCACCGGTTTCACTTTGTAATGCCGTTTTTTCTTCGGCCCATTGTACGCGTTCTAGATCGAAGGCAGCCTGCGCTTCTCTCACTTGGTCCGTCTGGACTCCCGTGGCTACGTGGTCGGTCCCAATCGTGGAGAACGGCCGCTCACTTCCGGCTCGCATGTCTCCCGAATTTACCTTGGCGTTGGCTGGTTGCTCACGCAGAACATCCACTTGCGCCTGCAGCTCCGAAATTTCCTCGGACTTTTTGTGAAGAAGGTTCAAAGCTGCCGCAAGCTGGCTACCTAAGGATGCCTGGGATGATACATTAGGTGATTGAGTTTGAGTCGAACTTTGTGTGGTTGGTGGGACCTCGTCTGGCGGATTTGGCTGGGGAGAAGGAGCATCAGGCACAGCATTGACACAGGGTGGTGGAGTTAATCACCTCGTTGTCACGCGGAGACACATTCGCCGCACCTATGTCGACATCTGACTTGTCTTGGGTAACCACATCATCCTTGGACTGGACTGCTTCACGAGGTTCACTTGGAGAGACACTCCGTATTTTGGGGTTTTCCATCTCGGCAGCTTGCGACTGACTGGGCGACTCTAAACCGTTCAAGGCTTGCTGGAGTACCACATGCGGCGGAGGTTGTGTGGTGCTCTGCAGCACGATAGAAGCACTCCTTCGCCCCTCCACAAGATTCTCTGTTGTGTGTGAAGCCGCGCGCCGTACCAGCTCTAACCTAGCGCGGGCCCCGAAAGCTCGGCGTTCTGCGAGCGTTCCGCTGCTACATTGCAAGGGCCCATCTTTAAGGGGACCAAGTTGCTCAACGGAGCCGGAACTCGGGGTTAAATTCGCAATGGGTCGAGGGTCCGGCTCTTCTGGTAGTGGAGATTTCGTGGTGATGGCAGGGAGCTTAGGGAAAAGTAAGGATTTGCGGGTGGGGCCAGTCAACGTAAGGGATTTTTCGAGATCTTCGCTTTCTCCCCGTGTGGGAAGATTCTTGGGATTATCTTGTAAGTGAGAAACTTCGTTGTGAAGCCCTAAAACGTGGCCTGTATTCGCATTTCGATCCAGAGGCTGGCTGTCGGCGCTCAGCTGGTTCATTGGAAGATCGTCTCGAACTTCCTGAGAATTTTCTACAGCATCACTGCTCGCCTCTCCCGTGAGCACTTGCAGAGGACCACTCGGAGCAAGATCTTGGTTAGTGCTTTCCAATCGCGGGGAGTGTCGCGATACAGAATGGTGTGGCTGTGTCTGCGACTCCTCCTCCTCTTCGCGCAAAGCAATAATCTGGGACTCGGAGAGACCTACAGGTGTCGACACAGCCAGGGGAGCCTGCGTCCCCCCAGACGTTACTGTAGAGATGATGTAATCCGTGTGCCGTACTTTTGGGGGATCTCTGCGTTTGGCTGCGGCGTGTTTTCGTTTCGGCGGCCCAAATTTCGCAGCCGGAGTCGGCACCCACATCTCTATTTCTTCAAACGGGGGATGGGGGGGCGCGTCACCGGGAGCATCTTCCCTATTCGGCGTATGGTGGGAGTGTGCGGAAGATCGTTGACCATGTCCCAGGTCGCCACCTGGCTGACTCTCGATCACAGAGACAGGCTTCCTTTTCCTAGGAGGTTTGGGATTATCATCTGTGTTTCCAGGAGAGGGATGCTTGCGCTTGCGAGTTGGGGGGACGACAGACTCGGAGGATTTAGTTAGCTTGCCCTTGTTAGTAGGAACGCTGCGAGCTGGTGGAACCTGCGGTGACTTGAAAGATGAAGACGAGGCGAGAGATGACTCTTTCTTTGCTGTATGATTCAGTATATGAATGAGTGTAAGTAGCGCAGCCGAGAAATAGGCACCTTTCTTTCTTTCCCACTCCTTGACGAGTTCAGACGAACAGTATGAATTGGGAATCCAAGAAAGTGGCCAGGGCTTGCCTGTTTTGGGATCTTTACCGGCCCACCGCACATTGTAACGTTTTCCATCCTCTGCGATGATCTCTACCACCTTCCACGAAGTCTCCTCGTTAGCGGCGGGGTCAATTCGACTCGGGCGAGATCCCGAAGACATAGTCAACTAAGGTGTCGTCCGCTCAATGGTGCTTAACCGGCTAGTTGGGAAATTTGATTTCAAGATACGAAAAGAAAGCGGACGGCCAAGTCAAGTCGAAGTTGTTGTCGTCACTAAGAACCAGTGGACCACAAGCCCCAAAGTGGATCTTCCCACGGACCATGTTACCCGGCAACTACCGAGCCTTAACTCATGGTATCTTAGCTTCACGCCATTCATTATATCACTGGCACTGGTGATGCTGGGTTGTGGGCAGTTTTTTTTCGACCTGACATGGCCTGACAGCCCAATTTTTCTGAATCACCTCCAAATTTTTTTTTTTTCATCCACCAACTCTGACTCACCGGCTTTTTGAAACGCGATCACTTGATGTTATAAATGCAACTGGCAGCTTGACCACATCTGGGCTAACAGAAAAATCGAACCTATGCAAATAAATAGTCTGGGTACACCTACTATCCAGCTACGGAATGCATACTTCATACCACGCAACATGGTTTAGCTGCGACTCGACCAGCACTTTCCTGTGTTTGTTTTCAATGTACATCGTGTGCCGATACAGATCGAACACGTGCCAACTGCATTGTCCTCATGGCCTTCCGTTAGTTTCGTGGAAACGCGCAAGCTGCCCTCCTATCTTGACATCCCTCTCACTTCTTCCCACTTATCTCCTTGGAATTTTTGACTAGGACGCGTTGCTCGGAGATTTTCTGCGAAACTTGATTTCTCCGTGACTCACAATAGGATAGGTTTTTTGGCTCGGCTATGCCGATCGACTGGAGACGGGGATTGGTGCGTGTACATTATTGTGCACAGGATCGCCGTGATGTCTCCTCACGGAAATGCGTTCGCCCCAGTATGCGGTAACGGCTTAGTATCTTTGCTGCCACATCATGTCTCATGTCTCGGACCCATTGGGCTCTTTCATCCCAATCCTTCTAGCAGTGCAACACTGCCCCCGTTTCCATCCGATCTATGTGACTGGCTCCACGAGCGACAAATTTAGGCCATGTCACCTGCGTAACTGCGCGCTGGTCGCCTGACCCCTGGCGCTGAGGAGTCACCCTGTCCAGCTTGATATTGGCATGTGGTTCTGCGTCAAGGTGGCTCCGCAGTGACGATCTCAAAGAAGACCCATGTTCTTTTGTATGTGGGGACTATGGTTGGCAAGGTTTCTCAACCTTGTCTTACTAATCCCATGGTGCTAGCGTCCTTTGAGTAAAAGCAGTCACACGAAAGTGGTCGACAGGCAGCGATGAACCAACGTTGTTCAGATGTCATGTCCGCACCGATCGCGTCCACAAGTTCCATTTGCGAAATAGGGCATAAACTACGCGATCTGAATTACCCGGTTTCTAAGGCCTTCGCCCATAAACGAACAGAGATGAATTCGCGCTACCGTTACGGACCATAATACTTGAGGTATACCCTGGTGAGGCGTTGAGCCATCCGCTGGCAGTGCGATTTTGACACCCATTTCCGAAGGTTTCCCGGTCCAGTAAGTGAGTTTCTTTGACATTCGCGAAAGCTCTGGGCAGAGTAATAGATAGGTAGGGATCAGGGGACGTGAAGACGCCGGATTCCAGGGGGCGAAAGGTTTGACACCTTTCAAACACCAGTTTTGTCCCGCATTGATCTATGACGCTCTTCTATTTCCGGAATGGATATATCATGTGTGCTCGTTGCTAGTGAGCAATTGTGACAATCGGTAGAGAGACCAGCGATACTTCCATGAATGTTCTCTTCCGGACTAGCTAGCTTCCCTACTATCGCTTACCCCTACATTTTTTTATGTGAAGACTGAAACGAAAGGTATGAACCGAGTCAAGAGCTGAGTGCGTATCTTTTGGAAAAGACATCAAGGTACTCAGAAAACTCGTACCCTTCCCGAATCAATTTTTTTTCTGCAAAATACGTTATCTCCTGGCTGTGGAAGTTGGAACCTCCGGTGAACAGCCTCGAAAAACTTCGTTTTCCGGGCTTCATTACCGTGAGAAAATGTACAAAAATGGAATATAGTTCCGGACCCCGCCACAATGCGTGTTGTGGCGGTGTTCACCAGTGACTCTGTCTGATCGCCCAGCCTATGTACTCTTTCCTCGGATTTAGGATCTTCGAGTTCAGGCTGTATGCACAGGCGACATACCATCCTTAGGCTGCAAGTCATCCACTATACCCGAGTATCTTCCGAACACTGCCTTGAAGTGCCATCGACTGCGCTTGCCCCAACTATGCTATGTCTTGGCTCCGAGCCCCAGCCGATCATTCTGTATGTTTTACTGACCCGGAGGTTTCGGTAACTATCTCACCCGAGATAACTTCGCCCAGAGGATTCTAGCGGACTTGAGAAGTTTTGTCATGAGGTATTGGTGCATTTATAGTCATCACGGAGAGATGTTTAATAGGCACCGTCACCACTTTCTTTCTTAGTCTTCATGATCTCAGTCGGACAGCCATACAGGTGGGTCCAGTTTATATTAAACGAAAACATCTGCAAGAGCAAGCAGGAGGAGAAAAGCACTCCGCTTCCACGTATAAAAAACTTGGATCCTTCGGATGCTCGGCCCCACAAGGAACGCTCTTTTGTCTTAACCTCTTACACTCTTTCTTCTCCTATGGATGAGCATGCGCTCAAAAGTGGTCCTCTCTCTCCTTCAAGCTATCCGAGGCGAAGGGCGCGGGCGCCCACTCCTCGCCGTCTTTCTTCCACACATCCACACCTTCCACCATTGCAGGGAGATTTGGAGAGCCTTCGGTATTCTGGTGCGAGATCTCCCCTCGGCGCGTCGTGCGTTACTAATACGCCACCATATAGAGTACTCACCGAGTAGGGTTCAGCCGAGTCACCTTTTTCCTGTGCTCCGCGCGCACACGTATCCCGAACCATCACCTAGTCCAGTCCCTTCGAGCTCTAGTTCCGGACTTGCGCAACCTCATGCGCACGGAAAAGCAGAAGGTATAGCACCTCAACCCATGCGCCACTCCTTCACCCACCCAGGTGGATGGCCAGATCGTCTTCAGCGCGCATGGACAAGGGACCCAGCTGTACACGCCCAGGCATCGCGTTCGACCTCGCATCTGGATCCAGGGCCGTCCCAACCGCGCCGAGGTAAGCGCAAGCGTCCTACGGGTTCGGAGAGTGGAATTTCTGCTCCTCAACCAGCCGCGGCGCACCGCGATACGGGCGGTCCACAGAGGAGCCACAGGAGGCACTACAACATTGCCGAAAAGACACAATCCACCATGCTCCCTTCCGGTGGAATGTACATGACCTTTCCGTTGGACATCCCTTCTCCCGAACCGGATACCGATAGGGTGGTGGGACCTCCTCCCTTTGAACATGGACCGACCGAGTTGCCGCCCCGGCCTTACCAGAGCAACCCACACGTAACCGAAAGGGAGGACAGCGGTCCGGAACGACCCGCCAAAAGAGGGAGACTCCCGGCGGACGTTATGGACCATGTAAGTCTCAGTCAATTATGCCTGCTATGCGTTCTGATCCACAGTATCTATAGCTGCCAACGATTGAAGGTCGTCTACATAAGATCGAGGTCGCTGTCAAAGAATATATCGACTCGAGAAATGAGCGGGCCATGGAAAAGTCGAAACTTCCTGGCTCTTAACGAACTGTTGTGTACTTTATGCTTGACTTTTTTTGTAATTCTGCGCTGTATCCCTTTGTTGTACTGCGTACTAACGGACGATACCACAACACATCCCAGATATCCCAGGCATATACATACCCCTCTCATTTACCCTCAACTTGTAGTCCTGTTTCCTGTTTTCTTTACTCCATTAATCTGTAATCCATGACTCTGAAGTACAATCTACGTTAAAAATCAGTGTGTGCCGATAAGGGAATAATTTATGTTTGTTAAGGGGTTCGCTAAACATCTATGCTTTGTTGCCAGCGCTGCCACATATTACGCGCTCGCTCTTGCTGCCACGGCGACATGCATTCAGTCCAGTGATTGTGCACGCTTCCGACATACACACTATGTTTAGCGCCCTACTCACTCCTCTTCGCGCGAGATTCGAAGCGTCACCTCTGGTTGAGCCACTAACTCCACGAGTGGATGGAAATGAGGATGACATAGCGCCAGAGGACTTTGCACGCGACGTGCTCATCGAGCTTATGAGGAATGCTGTAGAGAAGCTCAAAGCGACAGGTGATATTCACACTCAAGTGGAGGTACGCATTTGGCGCTGCGACTCGGCTTGTGTCTTTCTGAGTGTTAGCATTTCTAGGTTTTGACCGAAGTACACCGAATCATGTTGGAGGATGCTTGCACCAAGGACGTATTTCGCGAAATGGATGGCTTCCTCGCAATTATCAACATTCTGTCAACTCTCCGCACGTCTCGCGACCAGAGCCTCATAGGTGAACACAAGGACCAGGTTCTCGGAGAGATCGTCGAGGTAGCACGTCTTGTATTTGTCATCGCGTCGGAGGCAATGTCTGGTGATGAGGTTAACTCACAATATTTTGAGGTGCGATCCCTTCTCTTTTTGGCTATACTGTTCTTATTCTCTTTCAGCGCCATGTAGGATATGAGTCTCTCGCCCAGGCGTTGCAACCTCTTGTCGCGGATGCCCAGGTCGAAGATCAAATCCTGGGCTTCCTCTTTTCATTTGCGCTTTGTGATTTCTCTGTTTCCAGTCTATTTATGTCGCTCCGCGTGGCCGACTACAACGACGTTGATTCACGGATCAAGGATATTGAGGTTCGCCTTGGTCTCATCGCCCAACCAGGCGCCATCTGTGTTCTCCTAGATCTCCTACCAAAACTTTCGGAGGATACAATGCTACATTACGTGGTCCACAAGCTTTTAGAGCGGTTGTCCGCTCTAAGGCACAGGAATAAGGTTATTCTTTGTGGCCTTGGCATATTGGGTCGCTTGTTTCGGACATTCATTTCCCAAAAAAAACTTTCTGCTTCAAGCCAGGAACGACGTATCGTGCAAAAGTTGCTGAGGCGGATTCTTGACTTGGGTGCAACTACCGTAGACACGAGGATCATGTTTCAGTCAGCAGTTGCATCTGACGGGACTCTGAATGCGGATATCCTGGAGATGATCCGCTCAGGGATCAAGTCTAGGTGGCCGGACCATTTCTCGCTTGAGAGACGTGCTTCCCTCGAATTTTCCGAGGAAAACGCAAAAGGTTTGCCTACAACAGGTTTCACATTCATGGTATGTACTAGGTCAATGCTACAGTCAGAGTATTGAAGGCCCTACGCATTAAGATTTGGATCATGCTCGAGCGATACCCTACTAAGGATGCACAAACTATTTTCTCATTTCGCGTCCCGTCGCGCACTTTATTTCACCTCAAAATTCGGACAGATGGCTGTCTAGAACTCTGGAGCCATGGCCAGCCACCTCCCGGGGCCGTGACAAAATCTAGCTTTCCAACATCTCGGTGGTTCCACCTCGCAGTAGTTCATTACCCACACCGGGGTTCACACCCTAATTTGCGTCCGTACCATTTTTTTCGAGTCTCTTACCTATCTAATCGTTGCACCAGGTTTTTTCGTGGACGGCGTTCTCATCGATCTTATGAGTTGGGCCTACCCCAGGCCCGAATCGTCCCCGCAGATTGGAACATATTCAATCGGAGATGATTCAGAGGAAGCGACCATGAGCTGGTGTGTGGCTTCAGCCATTTTACTTTCCAAACCGCTCGGTATGGCTTTTCTGTCGGTGCTTGCACTTTGGTCTAAGCTTGCTGCAGGAGATCATCTTCCCCGTTTCGTTCATCACCTTGGACCCAGGTACAACGCGACCTTTCAATCGCAACATCTCGTCAAGTTCCTGACTTACGAGGCTTCTACCTCGCTTAACATTTTTCTCTCCAACCTCACTGCATCCAAGAGCGGAGTCCTGCCTGATGTCGTGGCCTTGGTGAAAGCCATAAACGATGGAATCGGGATCGAAGAAGCTTCTGTAGTATTTTCGTTTAGCCCGGCAGCGTATCTGCCGAGTACTGATGGCGCGTTGACCCCCCTAAGCCGTTTCACAAAAGATGGAAACGTCCATGCGGCGAAGGCATTCTGCGTTGACACCGCAATGTGGGAGATCGGTGGGGTGGCCGTACCTTTACGATTGATTCAACTTGCAAGGGTGAGGCCAATAAACTTTGCGAGAATCTGTTTGATAGCTTTGCACAGACACCGCACGAACTCTCAAGGACGCTTGGTATACTTATCGATGGTCTGAGAAATAGCTGGCAGAACTCAGAGGATATGGAACGCATGCGTACGTCGCCCATCTTTGTTCACGTTGTAATCTCAGGGCACGTGTAGGGGGTTACGAAATCCTGTCGGAGATCTTGCGAAACAAGAGCGAGTTGATCAACATGACAAGCTATGAGACGCTTTTCGAATTCTTGGGAATGAATTTTAAGACCCCGGAGTCAGTGGTGGCTAAAGTAAACAGTGATTGCGGCTCTCATCTTCATTCTACACCACAGTCACTCAACAATCACAAACCCTGTTGCCTATCGCTTCATTGCGCTCGATTTCGAGCTCTGGTCCCGGACCCGTAGCGCGATCCAATGTGTCCACCTTGAACACTTCTTCGACCTTCTCGTGACAAGTCGGTACAGACGCTTTAATGTGAAACGACAACTTGCTGGGGTTGGCCTCACCCGGTTATTTTTGTTTGCCTGGCAGACTTCTTGGTATTCGGCCGAAATCCTGCCGTCTTTCTTGAAGTCATTCAGAGCTGTGATGGAATCATCTTTCGTTGCAGATGACACCATCAAGCCCGTCTTGTCATACCTAGCCGCCAACCTTCATGACGGTGAGCGCAAATAATCCGGTTTGGTATGACTCTCAACGCGTTGCTGTGAAGTTACTTCAGGACTCTCCTCTCCGGCGTCAGTCCTGTCTCAGATCGACCACGATCGTTCACGCGAGAAGGCGGAGCAGCTTCTTGGGACCTTTGTCTCACTCCTGTTGGAGTCTCCTGATTGTTATATGCGATTTTCCGCCACCCTTCCTCTCACTCGTATCTATCTCCTACTCCTCGGGGACAAGCCGTCATCCTTCGTGGCCAAGCAGGTTCTTGATCTCATCACACTCAGTCTAAACAAGTCGAAGTCATTCAGTCGCAAATTCGAACTGGTCAGCGGTTGGACTATTGTGAAGACTGTTGTTCCCGACGTTTGGGATGCTACCATTCACGCTGCGGCATTCGGGATCTTGTTGGACCAAGATGAGGGTCAAGTACCCTTTGTTACCTGTTCTCATATTTTTCCTGCCATCCTGGGCTCATTAACTCGGTTGCTGGCAACTGTAGCCCATGGGTCATATCCTGAAGGAGTCGAGGCAACTGAAAACTGTGTGCATATTTCATCTCTGAATGGCCGGTTCTTGTTAACAAGATCTCTTGAAGCTGATGACCAGTCCGCGACCTATCTCGAAGCGATCCTAGAAGAGCTTGTTCGGTTGCAATCTACATGTCCTACGTTCCGGGAATTATTTGAATCTCAGCAGACCACACAAACGTTTATACAGGCGTTTCAATCGTTTGTAGCGCGGCTTTCTTCTTCCAATGAATTTTCCCAGTTTTACATACGGACAAGCGAGAAGCTTATGCACTTCGCCCTGACTCTGGCTCTCGACAATGCTGTTGCGGGGCCCCAAAAGCGCGAGGTTTGTTTGCTTTTCGCCTTAAGCCCCTAAGTTTGACATTATCCCGAGATCCTCGATATTCTGCAAAGTGCTGAACAGCTCCTCAACGGTGGTGACTCACAACAAACAAAAATCGACCCGTCATTGGTTTCCGGTCGACGATCGGTCCGACATCGGTTTGCGTCAGCGAGGCTTAGCCTTCATCTTGGTGAACGCACTGTCCAGAAATCGATGGGTCGAATTCACGAGTGGCGTGCCACTGTCATCGCGACAGAGCGGAAACGCCTACGCAAAAACCTTTTGGATCTGTAAGGACTAACCTCTGCGACTTTAACGCCGTTTTAACCGTGCCTCAGGAAGGAACAGAACCGCCAAGTATCCCGTCTAAGCGATTGGATGATTCCTCTCACCGCAGAACGAGGTTTGTGGGAGGTGCCTAATCTGCTCTACGCTTGGCGCCTGGACGAGACAGAGGGCCCATACAGAGTGCGGTAAGAAGGTTCTTGGGGATGCTGGTAGCACAGTTTCTCACTATTCATAGGAAAAAAATGGAATCGAACATGGTGGCCCCGCTTAGCTCCAAGGTTGACGAGGGTGCCCACTTACGGGCCATAGAACTACCTCAGCTAGAAGACCATTCCTCGTTCCGCTTGGAGCTGCCGCCATGGGCCGAGTCATACGAGATCTCGTCCACCGATGCCGAAGGTAAAGCTGAGCTGATACGCCAACTATCCTCCTCGACTGCCTTCTAAGAGTGTTCTTCAGATAATCGTCAGTTGGCGGAGGATGTTACGGATGACAAGCATCGTAGGGTGCGTCACGAGCTCGAGCCAGGGGATGTCATTGAGGCCATATGCACTATCGCGAGAATCACTGGGGTTGACTCTTCTCGTAAGTCCATCATGGAACCACGGATGTCTGTGCTCAGTGGGGTTAGCTGGCCTCTTGATCTGCGGACGGACACACTTCTACATCCTTGAGGGTCTCGTAGAAAACGATGAGGGAGAGATCATCGATGCACAAGACGCCCCACGGAGCTTGCTCTTCGTCCCAGGTAGTATCCTTGAATTGAACGGTATCCAACGAGCCCAACGGTGGTGAGAACATAATTGTAACCAATGATTTCCGCTTAAACGATCACAGGCCGTACGAACAGATAGCCAGCATAGGGAATAGAAGCTTCCTGTTTCGCGACGTCGCGTGAGCCCTGGACGGTTCTCTTAGAATTGCTAGTATGCTGATCTGCTCAATAGTCTTGAGATCTATTTAAGAGATAGTCGCTCCGTCCTATTTGTCTTCACGGACAGAAGGAAAAGGGCGGATATGGATCGAAGGTTGGCATCTGTCATAAACGGGCGCTCGGCAAATTCGGCAACCCTGGGCTTCAACCCCAGCATGACTCCTAATATTCTCAAATCCCCGTTTACAAGTAGAGTCAGTGCCCGAGTCTTCGCTGGGTTCCGTGCGGATGAGCTGTCAACGGCTCAGCGAAAGTGGCAGGCCAGGGAAATCAGCAACGTTCGTCCATCCCCAACTAAGATGTCACGACTTGGACCTCACTCTCCTTTCGCGTAGTTTACCTATCTGAGTATCCTCAATCAGATTTCTGGTCGCACCCCGAGTGATGCCACTCAGTACCCAGTATTCCGTATGTGGTCCCTCTAAACCGGTTTCACCACTAATATCTTCCACCTTAGCTTGGGTATTACAGGATTATGAATCCGAAAACCTAGACTTCTCATCGGGAAAAATCTTTAGGGAGTAAGTATTCGCACCTTCTCCGTCTACTGGGAACTGATGTGTCTCCCAGCCTGACACGACCGATGGGTGCATTGACCCCAACACGCTGTGAGGCAGCCCAGTCACGCTACGAGAATTTGGAGGGAGTTGGCGAGAAGCCCTTTCACTACGGCACCCATTTTAGTTCTTCGATGATCGTGTGCCACTTTTTAATTAGGTTGGCACCGTTTACGAACATGTTCAAGACTCTACAGGTGAGATAAAGACCCATACGAAGGAATCTTCTCAACCTTTCCTTTTTCAGGGTGGAGATTGGGATTTGCCTGATCGACTCTTCAGGTGCGACTATTTTACTCCATCAATACGACCCTAACGTCTTGGGAAGCAATATCCATAGAGCGTACAGCTCGGCATCTCAGGATATTCGAGGGGATGTTCGAGAGCTCATCCCTGAGTTCTATACATGTCCAGAGCAAGTCGATAATTTCCGTTCACGCTGCGGGTGGATGTTCACTTGTTACCAGATTCTTAGAGAACTCAGCGAACCTTGACTTTGGAGTTCAGCAAAATACGGGTGAACGAATACACCACGTCGTACTTCCCGCATGGGCGAAGGAAGATCCCCTTTTGTTCATCGTTCTGAATCGACGGGTGATAACATTTCTGCCGTACTTTCCGTAACACTGATGTCAAGTTAGGCGCTGGAGAGTGAATATGTCAGCGAGAACCTACCAGCCTGGATTGACCTCATCTGGGGATGCAAGCAACGTGACCCCACTTCTTTGAACGTATTTCATCCTCTGAGCTACGAGGGATCTATAGGTACGACCTATCGTACATAATGCGGTGTGCAGGCTGACCATTTGAAAAGACCTAGACACCATCACAGATGAGTTGGAACGGGAAGCAACAGTGGGCATCATCCATAACTGTAAGTTAATACTCCGAACACACCACTCTTTCCACTAAGATGAGGGTAGTTGGTCAAACGCCTCGCAAGCTGTTTACTGCGCCACATCCCCAGCGGTTCATGCAAGGAACCTCATCATTACCTATTGGAACATTGCTCGGGGTTGAAGAGAATTATGATCTCTTGGAACAGAGTAAACGACGTGTAGCTCGCGGTAAGCAACAACCAATCAGTTCGTCAGTTAGACCGACCCGTCGCTCTTATAAGGTCTTAATCATGGAGCTGCTGTCAACACCTTGATCTATGATCCCGTTGGAGAGAAGATAATCCCACAACCCGCTGGTACACTCTCCGCCCCTTTGCACCCGCATGAACAAGTGGAGTGGGGTTTCAGTCGTAGTGGTAGGGCGGCGGCCAGTCAGCTACGTACGGTGGTTGATGGTCAGGTAAGCTACTGCTGTGCCTCCGGCTGGTACCCAAACTTATAATCGAGCAGGTCACTCAAATTGTTGAAGGGATCGAGTGCACCTGTGCTACTTTCGCGGACTCCGAGAATTTGATTACTGGGTCTAAAGACCATATAGTTCGGCTCTGGAGCGTCTCACGCAGCTCTGGCAGCATCACGGCGAACGCTCTAAGGATCTCGCTCTCGAACATGATGCGAGTGCACAGGGGCACTATCCTCTGCGTAGCTGCATCTAGATCGTGGTCTATCATCGTGAGCGGGTCCGAGGATGGAAGCGCTGCACTATGGGATCTGAATAGGGCAGTGTATATGAGATCAATCTGGCACGGAGGGGATGGTGTTGGTGTTCATCTGGCCGCGGTGAATGAGAGCACGGTACGTAGCCTTTTCGCGTGTCTAACCAGCCACGTCATCGCGTTCTACAGGGATACATAGCAACTTGTTCACGACATAGATTGTGTCTACACACGATCAACGCCCGGCCGATTGCAAGCTTTGACCTCAATTTCTCGGAAGCTCTCTCATACCTGCCTCCCACGATAACCTCGCTTGCGTTCCACGAACGGGAATACTCCCGTCTAGGAGTTGTTGCAACAGGGTCTCCAGACGGCAAGATTACGCTCTGGTCGTGGAACGCGGACAATACTCCAAAAGGGGAGAGAGCAGTGTGGGAGTTTGTAACATTGAGAACTTTGAAGGCAGAGAAGGCGAGTGCGATAACCGCCTTAAAATTTGTTGGGTACGATTCTCTTCAAAATTGCAGAAATCATGCTCACACCGACTCGGCAGGGAGCAACTGTACCACGGAGATAGTGACGGACAGATATTCATGTGGGAGATTCCAGATTAGTGTTTGTTTTAGTTTGTTCGTAATTTCGTGGTCACGTGACGAGGTGTATGTTGCTTCGCGGCTCCACGCCGCTCTATATTCACGCTATCTTGGGATTGGAACACACACACATACACACGCTCTCTTTCTCTCCCTTTCAAAGGTGACCATCGGGTTCGTGGTGGTTTTAGCACCCCCATTGTAGGCAATTTTAGCTGGTATACGCTTTCCCCTCGTCAATTTCGATACTTAACCCCGCGGTTGCCTGAGTCGCGGTGCTCGAGGGTCACTCCACGCGTTCTTTTGCCGAGAGTAGGGTTTTTCATTGCCGCTGCCCGGTTTCTGTCGACTATGTCTTTGAAACGGTCCTCCACACAGTCGGAGACCCCTTCCCGTATATCTCGGCGCTCTTCCGCGGCGGGCACCGCAAGCATCTTGAAACCGAGAGCCATTTCTAACGCGTCACTTATAAGCAACTTCAGCAATGCGACTACAGTGACACCCCAAAATGTCAACGGGAGTGAGACATACTCCAACGGGAATCCTGCTAGCATCCGACCCAAGCGTATGTCCACCTCCATTCCAGCACTCTCCTCCATCCGACGCCAGTCGGTGCCGGTCCATGGGTTTACCAGCAACTCGAACTCCACGCCCCTCATCAGTTCGCCTGTGATACCCCTTCCTCGCGTGATACCTCCAACTCGGCTCAACTCGACGGCTCACAAAGCTCCGCCATCTGTGGCCGGCTCTGCTCGTACTGCGCGCTCGAACAACAACCCATTGCGGACTGAAGACCTAGATTCGCAAGGTGCCACCCCGTTGATACCCTCCACCCCACGCCGCGTTCAGTCCTTAGTTCTGTTCGGGGAGAGGTCTCCCATTGCTGAGTCCCCGGGCACGGGTCTCTCCACCTCATCACCGTCAATCAGCCTTACCACTCCTAGTCTACAATCCAAGAGAGTTAAATCTTCACCACGCCAGTCCTCGCCACAGGTTATTAATGCGGAGTCACCGTCGAGGAAGTCTGTTGCCGCTTCTCAAGTCAATGGCAAGTCATCGACACAACGAAATGGATCCTCCCGATCAACAATCTCCGTGTCTACTCCGCCTGACTTTCGTCGATTCAATGGCGATGAGGACTTTACAGGCTCTATGTCAATCTGGGATGGTGACGATATGACAATGGACATGATGACCGAAGCTAACGACCAGGACGTGGATGAGGAAGTAAGCATATATCAACCTCGTTATCGCCTACCATCGATGAGAACCTGTTTTACAAGTTTCAAAGCGGCCTTGAGGCACTTTTGTCTCTTCATTCGAAGAAGATGCTTCACTACAAGCGCCTCCTTGAACGCTCTCAGGCGGCTACCGCAGCTCAACTCCACGCCTTGCAAGCCGAAGTGCGCGTTTTGCGTGAACGCGAACGGCAGCGGGAGGTGAGCGGTACAGTGTCCCTGGTAGCTGAGAGCGACGACCTCTGCGTATGTGGGGGACGTAAAAAGGGTGGTTATTGGAGCGGGTATCGTGGAGAAGAAGATGATGGTACCGAAGGGCCTGACTTGATGAAAGCTCTGAAAAGGGATTCGAATGGCGAATTCAACGAGTCCGAGGTTAGAAAAGCTACCCGCGGGCTTAGTCGAGACGAACGGATGAGATTGTAAGTCCTCAATGTCAGTCGAATAACCATACTTGACCACGCCCTCAGAATTGCTATTATACTAGACTGTAAGCGAGGCTCGTCTCACTTGCGAATAAGTTCTGACTTCGAGCCAGCGTGTCTGCCCGGCGATATTCGACTTCAGATCTTACTTTTGGAGAAGTACGCCAAGGCTACATTCGACATCATCAGCAACCTCGCGCCCGACCTCGCGTTCAAAATCCTTAAACACCTCAGTGTACCAGAGCTTCTTGCGCTGGAACCCGTGCGTGATATCGCTGCCTTGAACGGTGAAGCAGATACGAGACGTCCGTCTTAGGTCTCCAAGAAGTGGCAAGAGATAGTGCACTTGCCCGCTCTCTGGAAACGCCACTGTCTACGGCTAACCGCGACGGATCCAATGCCGGTCAAAGCTCCAGTTTCCCCTGAAGGATGGTAGGCCGGACTGTTAGAAATCAGATTCCAGTTGGTTGACACTGACTTTAGGGAACCACTTTATCGCTCCCTTCACCATCGTGAGTCCAACTTCCGCGATGCGATGCCTCAAAGTATCCGGTTCCTCAACGGCCATACCAACTTCTGCACAACCCTCCTTTTACGTGGTCTGTTCCTAGATTGTCTTATAACGTAATTTTCCATAACTTCTCGACCAGGAAAACGGCTGATCAGTGGATCTTACGACGAAACCATACGTTTCTGGGACATCGACACTGGTGAGATGAAGAAGTGCCTGCATGTGAAGAAACCTGTCAGTTGTGTAGATTTCTTGCTCGAAGAAGGTCGGTTATCTCGTGGGCTGTCAGCTGGTTGTTTTCATAAAATTCCGCAGAGGTTTTTGTGGTTGGCTTCCACGACGTTGGGTACGTCGACCTGTAGTCTTATACCAATAGGTCCTAACCTACCGCAGCCGCGTTCACCTTTTCTCTTCAGTAACATTCAATCCTCTGCAGCAACTGGCAGGACATTTAAATGGTATCCGGGCTGGTGAGCACCTTTTGTGTCAAAATTCCTCTTTGCCTTGACCTTCATGCGATATTTAGTGGCTTTGTCCTCAAAGAATCTTGTCTCCGCTGGGGCAGACAAAGCACTAGTGTGCTGGGATTGGCGCGCTGGCACCAAGATTATACGGTTCGGCCAACAGACTACTGTGAACATTGGTGTGCAGCTCATCAGCGGTGGTTCTTCGGAAGAAGGCGAGCGCGTAGTCAGTGTGACCATTGATGGCATCGTCCGCGTTTTTTCAATTCGTGAGTATTCAGACCTTGGTACACCTCGTGGCTGGGTTAAACCTTTTCAAGGCCGTCGAGAGATGATCTCCCAATTTAAACTCTCCGAATTGGCAGGTTGTGACCCAGCACTGGGCTCTAAGCTTCTCAATGTCGGGAAGGCACCGGACAATATGTTGCAATGGTTTGCTGCTCATGGTACTCAAATGACGGTATGCTCGATCACCTTATTTGGGGTCACGACCTTTATCCATTGACCATCTCCCTCAGTGTGCCACAAAATCTATCATCCTCCACTTGCGGTGGACTGAGGCTGAGGAGACGACGAGCGCAGGAAATGCAGCACCCAATTCTAGTGATTCAGGTGTTCAAAACTCACCTGGCCTCTCGGAATCTTTTGCGCGGAGCCGGACCTTGTCCTCACTTACTCGCTCGGGTTCTTTAGCTACGCCCTCGCGTCGTAGCTCCCTCATTTCTCCACGCGCACGACTGTCTAGCCCTCGTACGCCCGGTACGCCTATCAGCCCTGGCGGCCCTGTCTTAGGCTCTCCGGGGTACCAAGCTCGCTTTGGACGTGCCGCCATACTGACAGCACCACCGCGACTCGTCGCAGTTATCGAGACACCTGATGTTGCAGTTGGCGCCGTGGACCCAAGGAAACGTCGTGTAGTTACCGCGACTAGGTTCAGCTCGCGCGCAGGGGCGGAACGAAGAGTACGAGCTCGGGCTGGTTGTTCCTGTCTTCTCTACTCATAGAGCTACTCCCAGATTTTCATGTCGACCCACAGGGAAAAAGTTGCCACCGTCGCTGACGATGATTTGGACAACGCTGGAGAAGCCCTACCACATGGTAAAACGTCGCCCTCCGTTGATATCAATACAAGTATTGCGGCGATCTCAGGCGCCTGGGGTGTAATCGCAGATGGACCCGTTGGAGCCTACGACATGAAAGGTCTTCGTGGGGCGCTTCCAGCAAAATTTGCGGGATTGGCCACGCCAGAGAAGAATCCGATGTCGATGCAATTGAGTCACGAGGAAGTAGTAGTTGGTTGCGCAGATGGGACTATCTAGTATGTGTTCCATTATTTCATCGGGTTTGGTCTTGGAAAGCTTACTTTTGCCAGTGTTATGAGCTTTGTTGGATATGACTATGCAAAGCCGATCTCGGAACCAAACGGGGTGCTTGATGAAGAAGAACCAGGTGACCTATAATCCCGCCGGTTCCCACTATGCATAATTGGTTCATGTTTCATCCTCTCTTTTCCTACGTTTAATTCTCGCAGTTACACCAGTTACTGTAAGCGGGAATGTCGTAATTAACATTGGTTTGTGTAAGAGAAGTGTGTCACCTCCGAATAGCGTGTGAATACGCCCACGCTTCACGCTACGGCCCACGCGCAAAATAGGTACAAGCAAGTCATTACTACATTGGCTTCCAATTCGTCGAAATGGAACCATTCTTCACATTGACACACATTCACAATGCCTTGGGACGCCATCCACCTCAATGACGGTGTGTGACGCCCATTAGATTCTACCCCCACTCGTGGCCCCACTCATGGCATGTATTTAGGGAATGTAATCCCAGGTATCGCATTCGGGACGTGGACCCTTGGCAATGGTCAGGATCCTATAGACCAAGTCGACCAAGCAATTTTCGTCGGATTCAACCATATAGGCAAGTACTTTGGCATTGGTCTCCGTTCGCGACTGACCCGGTGCGTCAAGACACCGCCCAGTCTTACCGCAACGAAGAAGAGGCTGGGATAGCCGTGCGGGAGAGCGGACTCGCAAGAAATGAGATTTTCATCACCACCAAGTACTCCGGGCTCAACGGACTTGATATCGAAAGTTCCATTCAGAATAGCCTCAAGAACGTGCGCGCTACTTCGTTTGGCCTACCGCGGTGTTGTGGCTCACACACCATAGCTTGGGGTTGAATATGTTGACCTGTATCTCATCCACCACCCGCGTCTCGCTCAGCCAGACATTCCAACGGCCTGGGCTAAGATGGAAGATATCAAGAGAGCAGGCCTTGCTAAGTGAGAGCGGTCTTATATTCCCCTTTCAGATCTAGGATACTGAAGCGCTCGCAGGAGCATTGGTGTCAGCAACTTTGGCATCGACGAACTGGAGATTCTCCTGGCATCCGCCAAGATCAAGCCTGCCGCGAATCAGGTACATTGAGAAGCATCATCCTACGAGCGAATGCTTGCTAGCTGATTCGCTGCTGCTATACGATCATACTAGATTCTCCTGCATCCCTACGTATACGCCCGCCAGGCACCGCTGCTCGCATTCTCTTCCGCGCAAGGAATCGTTTCTGAGGCATACTCACCTCTTACGTATGCGCACCTCATCAGTCACAAGCCTCCCTGTTCTGTTCTGATGCACAAATAGCCCAATTACGCGCCAGCCCGGGGGTCCCGTCGACAAACCGGTCAATGAAATAGCACAGAGACTCGGTGCCACGGCAGATCAGGTTTTACTGGCCTGGGTCAAGGCCAAGGGTGCTGTTGCCGTCACGTACGCTAATGACATCCAGGGCTATGTATCAACACTGATGTTGTCTCTCTCTACTTTCCTTAGGACGAGCTCCAAGAAATCTCGATTGGAAGGTTATCTTGCCGCGGCGGACCTAAGTAAGCAACAAAACCTTCTACTCGCGACTCGTGATCGGCCCAGACATATCTCCCTGTAGAGATCACCCCCGCAGACGTCGCGGCGATCGACTCGGCAGGCGCAAAAGGCGCATGCCAGGGAGTCTTCGTCAAGTGTGTGCGCACCATCGCCGAGCTGATGCTCTTTGGCGCTGTCGCATTTCGCATCTACACGTTCTTTGCAGAGTCCTGAGCGAGGGATACAGGAAATGGACTTAGTCTTGGACATGCGTAAGGAGTGTGACATGAGGCGTCTGCACATATGTTATGGTGCGCGCCCGCGCGTCCTGTCTGCTCTCAGTTAGGCTGTGGTTGCTGTAATGCCTCGAAATATACAGAAACGCGATGAACCCGAGGGAGCTACACTTGTCCGTCACATGCACATCATAACGATGTCTCTCAGACCGCACAGCAAAATACAGGCAGGGTGCCCAGCCCACTCGCCAGGTCTATTTGACATTGTCGTACATTAACGAAGGTCCGTTAATCGTTCAACTCGGTTTTGTTTGACAACCCTTTTCCCCGCTGAAACTAGTATTTGTCTCCGCTCAGGGGCCTGTCGACGCTAGTTTGAAGCCATCTACCCTCCCCTCCCAAAGGATAGTGTGTGAATAGAATGGTTGCAAAGCAAGTCTGCGCTTTGGGTGTGGGTGCCACCCAGACGCAAAAGTGGTACATGGGTACCGGCTCCATAGCCTTTGGCCTCAGCTCATTTCGCTTGCCACGAAAAGTTAAGCGGGTGGCTCATCGATCTGAAAAACGGCTGTAGTAAATGGAAACCATTCTTCACATTGACACACATTCACAATGCCTTGGGATCCCATCACCCTCAATGACGGTGTGTGTGACGCCCTTTAGATTCCACCCCCACTCATGGCGCGTATTTAGGAAATGTAATCCCGAGCATCGCATTCGGGACGTGGGCCCTTGGCGAAGGTCAGCCTTCTATAGACAAAGTCGACCAGGCTATATCCGTCGGATTCAGCCATATAGGCAAGCACTTTTTGGCTTTGGCCCTCCGTTCGCGGCTGATCCGGTACGTACAGACACCGCCCAGTACTACCTCAACGAAGCAGAGGTTGGGATAGCCGTGCGGAAGAGCGGACTCGCAAGACATGATATTTTCATCACTACCAAGTACTCCGGGCTCAACGGACTTGATATCGAAAGTTCCATTCAGAATAGTCTCAAGAACGTGCGCGCTGCTTCGTTTGGCCCACCGTGGTGTTGTGGCTCACTCACTACGCTACTGATAGCTTGGGGTTGAGTATGTTGACCTGTATCTCATCCACCGCCCGGAACTCGCTCAGCCAGACATTACAACGGCCTGGGCTAAGATGGAAGATATCAAGAAAGCAGGCCTTGCCAAGTGAGCGGTCTTGTCGCCGCCTTTCAGATCTAAACAGCCAGGATACTGAAGAACTCGCAGGAGCATTGGTGTCAGCAACTTTAGCATCGACCAACTGGAGATTCTCCTGGCATCCGCCAAGATCAAGCCTGCCGCGAATCAGGTACATTGAGAAGCATCATCCTACGAGCGAATGCTTGCTAGCTGATTCGCTGCTGCTACACGATCATACTAGATTCTCCTCCATCCCTACATATACGCACGCGAGGCACCACTACTCGCCTACGCTTCCGCGCAGGGGATCGTTACTGAGGCATACTCATCTCTGACGTATGTACGCTCCATCAGTCACAAGCCTCCCTGTTCTGTTCTGATGCACAAATAGCCCAATCACGGGCCAGCCCGGGGGTCCCTTGGATAAACCGGTCAATGAAATAGCACAGAGACTCGATGCCACGGTAGATCAGGTCTTACTGGCCTGGGTCAAGGCCAAGGGTGCTGTTGCCGTCACGTACGCCAATGACACCCAGGGCTACGTCCCCACTGATGATGTTTCTCTTAGGACGAGCTCCAAGAAATCCAGATTGGAGGGCTATCTTGCCGCGGCGGACCTAAGTAAGCGATAGTCCCCTTTTCTTGCGACTCGTGGCCTAGAAATCTCTCCCTGTAGAGATCACCTCCGCAGACATCGCGGCGATCGACTCGGCAGGTGCAGAAGGCGCACCATCGCCGAGCTGATGCTCTTGAGCGCCGTCGCATTTCGCATCTACACGTCCTTTGCAGAGTCCTGAGCGAGGGATACAGGAAATGGACTTAGTCTTGGACATGCGTGAGGAGTGTGACATGAGGCGTCTGCACATAAGTTCTGGTGCGCGCCCGCGCTCTCTGTCTGCTCTTAGTTGGGCTGTGGATGCTGTAATGCCTCGAAATATACGGAAACGCGATGAACCCGAGGGAGTTACACTTGTTGCACACGTCACAACGATGTCTCTTAGCCCCAGTCCTCGGGGCATAGCCGAGCCGAGCCGAACACACAAGTCGCGCGTTCTCCGATCGTCCTGCGATTGCCAAGTTGGGCTAGTCTCTGCAGCACATCGACTGGGTCGCTGGCTCCTTTCTGAACGTACGGGGTTGTCATTCTTGCCAAATCCATAAGCGCTAGCAAAAATCAGACCAATTTCCGACTTTGCAGACACGTAAAAAAAGGATATATTATCGTCAAGCATCTATCGGTTCACACCCGACTCTCCTTTTGTCGCGTCGCGCCAGGTTCCGACTTGCAACCCTTCAATCAAAGTACCGGCCTCCATCTATGCTAATCTGGGCGTCATTCCGTCAGCCGGAAGTAAGTTAGTCGATGGTAGAAAAACGGGAAGCGCTCACCGACTGTCCAGTGAGAAGATGAGACTCCTTGGACGCGAGGAAGGAAACTAGTGCAGCGACGTCATTGGGGACTCCCACGTACCCCACAGCAGCGGTTTTCGAGAGCTAGGTAGAGATATTCCCGAATCAGAATGCTATACCGCGAGAGAAAGAATTGGTGTGGTGCGCACTTGCTCCTCAAGCACTCCGGGAGGAGTACCGAGGCCGACCTCGAGATCGTCCCCTAATAGAACGAAAGTCAGAGGCATATCGTCTGAAAATTGGCGACGAAGCGTACACATCGGAGTCTTCACAGGTCCGGGGGCATAAGCGTTAACAGTAATTCCATGTTGGCCAAATTCTAAGGCTGAGCGGATCCGAAACGCTTGATCAACCGAACGGCACCAGAACCGAGGAGTGACAGCACGCACCGGCGCATTGCGTTAAAGCGCGTATGCCGAACTTGCTGGCAGAATACGCGCCAAGAGATGCCTGGCCTTGCTTGCCTGTGCCGGAACATGCGCCTGCGATGACGGGTTTCAAGATGAATGAATGGTGCATTGCCGAAAGTTCAACTCACCGATTATTCGCCCGCCGCGACCTTGGGCCATCATCTGCTTCCCAGCGTACTTGTAACAAAGGAAGGTCCCGCGGAGGTTGACACTGAGGACGCGATCGAGGTCATCTGCCGTAGCTGAAAGGGTTGGGTTAGTCTGGGGTTCAGGTTAGGACAGTCAGACGTACTGTCAAGTAAGCTCTTCATCAAGGAGATGCCGGCGTTCGCGATCATCTTTGGGTGCGGACAGGTCAAGTAACGGTCAGTGCATGTCGTGTCGAACCGAACAGAGACCCGGGGCGCACCACATCGAGGCCTCCAAGGGCATGCACTACATCTGACACCATGGTTTCGACCTGCTGCTCGCTGCTCACGTCTGCCAAGATACAGTGTGCACGACGACCACGGGCTGCAACCTCCCCCGCAGCAGTCGCCAGCATTGCCTCGCGCGCGGGTATGTCATTAAGGGCGACGTCGAAGCCGTCCGATGCAAGACGCAGAGCGATGGCGCGCCCGATGCCCTGACTGGCACCAGTCACGAGAGCCACACCTTTTTCTGCTGTTACAGCCATGTGAGTTGTTGAGGAGTTGGGGGTAGTATAAACCGATAGAGGTGATTGGAGCGCTTGACATCGCGCCAGGATTTATAGGATACTCGGAATGAAGACAGACTTTAACCAGTTGCTGGGATCCTGGATCGGTCAAGACTCCGGTAGTTGGCGCAGGCACGCCCATGTGATTGGTTCGGAGTTCAGCGGGTCGGATTTTGGAGGTGTTGTTACCTCGCCTTGAACCCGAACAGCGACCATAATGCTCTCCACAGTCCTCAAGTCATCTTCAAGGCATTTGGCGCGTCGCTCATTCGCTTCCTCTTCAATCACTCGTCAAGCCGTACCGACAGAGGTCAAACCCCTAAACAAGGAATTTAAGATATACCGCTGGGTACGTTTAGCCTTTAGCCCTCACCGTCCCCTATCTCACATTCATCGCTTTTTAGAATCCAGATGAGCCTCAGAAAAAGCCAGAACTTCAGTCATACACGATTAATCTTGATGAGTGCGGTCCTATGGTCAGTATTCTCCCCGCCTCTCACAGCTATCTTCAACCGTTCTTTCGTGCTTCTAGATTCTCGATGCACTCATCAAAATAAAGAATGAAGTGGACCCGACACTCACTTTTCGTCGCTCATGTCGAGAGGGTATTTGTGGCTCTTGTGCGATGAACATTAACGGCCAGAATACTCTCGCGTGCCTCTGTCGCATCGACCGCAATGAGAATAAGGACACAAAGATTTACCCTCTTCCCCACAGTGCGCTTTATTCCGTCTTTCCACATATACCTTATATGCATGTGCCTCAGTGTATGTTGTGAAGGACCTCGTCCCCGACCTCACTCTATTCTACAAGCAGTACAAGTCCATCGAGCCCTACCTTCAGAATGACAATCCCCCAGCCCACGGCGAGTTCCTCCAGTCCCAAGAGGACCGCAAGAAACTCGATGGCCTCTATGAATGCATCCTTTGTGCCTGCTGTTCCACCTCCTGTCCTTCCTACTGGTGGAATCAAGACGAATACCTCGGCCCCGCCACTCTCATGCAGGCTTACCGCTGGATTGCGGACTCGCGTGACACCTACGAAGCCCATCGTAAGGAGAAACTTCAGAACGAGATGAGTCTATATCGTTGTCACACGATCTTTAATTGTTCGTGTCTCGGCTCCTCTCTTCCCCATCATTGCTCTAATCACACATCGGCAACCTTGCCTAGGCGCCCGAACATGCCCGAAGGGCCTTAACCCCGCTGCCGCAATTGCGCAAATCAAGCTTCACCTTGCAGCGGATTAGACATCCCAGATGAGGAAACAGCAAGTTAGGAGGGTGGAAGGTGTGTGTGACAAGTGCGCCGGACCCATTGACGTGTCAGTGCACCACTTGTTGGGCGCATCAGCCGTGTAATATTCTATTTCTTTCGTATGCAAATACACTAGAGAAAGCACGAGCTGGAGTAAAGTTGAGAAACTGGCCACTGACAAGTGCGCATCCCCTTTATCACGTTTTGTCGTTTACTGCCCGCAAGCTTCGGAGTGTCGGTTATCAGCTCGGCCCATTGAGCACGTCCGTGCCAGTGACATTGAAACGTCCTCGTAAGTCCAAGAACTCTAGTGATGACTGGATAAATACACGTCACCCGCTTTCCAACTGGGGAGCGGGGAAGCATCAGCTAGGAGGGTAAGAACTGTGTTATGGAGATGTAATATTGGCGTGTTCTAACAAAGGATCTGGCCCGAAAGCTCACAAATGCATTCCAACAAAGCAGTCACAGTCGGTACTAGGGCCTGATGCGATCACATGATCGACATGGCCGGAAATTCTTCAAGTTGCGGGCTATCGTCTGAGTCCCACACGAAAAGTTGGTGACGAATATGATCATGAACTCAGACGCAAGACAGGACGACCTGAACGATCTTACACAGAGGACTTAACTGCGACCGGTGTACTAATAATTCCGCTCCTGGATTACAACCATCGGTCGTCGAGAAAACCGATGGACGAAGATTCCCTTCACGTTTAATCGAAAAAGGAACCACCGTTTATGGAGACCTGTTGCGACGTCGGATAAGATAAGCATCGGTATGACCACGAGAGAAACGGAGCGTACACTTTGGCCTTCACGGTGCGGGGAAAACGGAATATCGTTAACAGGTGGGGGGCCTTGCAACAAAATGCCTGCCGACGTACCCGTGACAAAGCTAGAACCGTCAGACACGAGGTAAGATACAAGATTAGCTATATCCTCTGGGGTTCCTATGCGATTGACCACCGCGCTCCTAACCAGCTAAGGATTTCTTGGATTAAGTCTGCCGCGCAGTTCCAGAGATCACTCACAGCAGAAAGTACATCCTCGCCAAAACGGGCTTTCGCCAAATCGACTGTTGAAAGAAAGGGTTTCTACGTGGGTGAGAAGCGTTTAAGCAGAGGAACGAACTCAAGGCAGTCTGTATTGCGCCGGGAGCATACGCATTGACAGTGATGCCATATTTGCCGAACTCACGAGCTAGAACATCACCCGTCAGCTGATGAGCGATTATTTCGGTAAAGGGCGTACCAGCAGCTTGTGTGAGACCGCGAACAGCAAACTTGCTCGCAGTATACGACGTGTCCAAGTAATCGCCTGTTCTTGCGAGGTGAGCCTCATCGCGGATAACATAATGGAAAGATATGACCCTGTTTTCCTAATAGTGAAGAAGCCCCTGGAATTACTCATCAGTTCCCAAAGGCTGCTAGTAAGTGGGATGGTACCAATAATACGCCCGCCACGACCCTGAGCAATCATTTGCTTCCCAGCGTGCTTGTAACACAACATTGTTCCCCGAACGTTGACCGCCATCAAGCGGTCGAAGTACTCGACGGTAGCTTTGTCACCGTTTAGTGGACCGGTCCTCGGCGAAGTTTGTCTCAACTTACTATTCAGGAGCGATTCATAACTGACGATTCCCGCATTCGCCACCATCTAGCGTGAAAAACTGTGAGGGCTAGAATGGTCACTAGCGCCAGCTGAATGACCTACCACGTCAAGGCTTCCTAGGTCCTGCACGACTTTCCGAACGGTCTTCTCCACCTCTGGTTCCAGAGAGATGTCTCCAGGGACGGCAAGCGAGCGTCGCCCTTTGCTTTCTATCTCTCGCACAAGCCCGTCCAATTCAGGACTGCTTGACCTGTCGTTGACTGCAACATCTAGACCATCTCCGGCAAGGCGGAGGGCAATCGCACGGCCGATTCCACGTGCTGCGCCTGTGATGAGGGCTACTTTGGTTGTCGTGAGGGCC
>QFDV01004020.1:40829-52706 GCA_003315845.1 Lactarius trivialis
GTTCGAATGGGCAACCGAGTCTCGGTGATCACGCCGAGTTCGTCTTTTGAACAAATGGTATGCGTCTCATTTCGTACTACTAGTAGCATATCTCTCACCAATGCTAACTTACTTGAACTTCCACTGCCGGGCACGTTCGTGACCAACTTGAAGTCGACCGCCACGTTAGGCACCAGTTTGTCGCAAGTAACCCTCGCAAAGTATTATGAGTGTTGACTCGGAATCGCATGTTGCACGCTGTGCAGCTACAGGAGTCTGCTACGAGTCAATTGAGATGACGACAAAACAGCTATGCCCCGGGGCACACGTGCTACTTACTTCAAGGATACCAGATGGGCGCGTTCTGAGCCAGTCAACCTTGACAAGAGCATGACCCGTCAACTTATTTGTATATTTGGCTGACCTTGCCACTAGGCCGTCGGGCTAGAGTGGTCCGGCGTGGGCTTTTCTACTACAGTTCTACTACCCCCAGCTTTTCTAAGTTAGCATATCGTCGTTGCCGGCTCGTCAAAAGCTCCTAGAGGGGATGCCAAGTTCCTTACAATTCCTCACGATTCTCTGGGTTTCGATTCCGAAACATCACTTGAGCCTACTTCGCCTCGGCTCTTTGGTTTTGCATTTTGCGTTTGCGCGTAACCCCTCTTCCATTCATCTCGGTCAGATTCGGCCAGATACGTGTTTTGCAGCTGGGTTTTCTGTCTCTGCCCAAGTTGGGGACTTGAGGCATGCATGATTCTTCACACGAATGGCGGTCTCATTTCCCTTCTCCTCGGCCATCTCTACAATAATACTGGGTGGGGCAACAGAAAGGCTGTTGCGTGACATGGCATCTTTCTAGCTGGCTTCCACGGAAATGTCCTTAATATCTGGTACATGTGAAATGGTCATTAGAAGTCCCTCTGTTAATCTAATACATGCATTGGACACAGAGAAAGTACTTGCACAACAAACGTAGCTTTAAACAACAACAGTAGTCGACGTGGTTCCGGGCCAGCCGGTGCTATAATACTTATGGAATCAGTCTTTCCTTAAAGCTCACCGCCCGTATCCATATCTCCCCCGGACGGCTGAGGTAACGCCTTTAGTAGATAGCCAGCGTTTATTAATTATGTACTCACCTGCGCTCACGAAGCACGCGCCATACCATTCGCTCCCTCTCTCCGGGTGGGGGAGCAACATCACCTGCTCTAGGTTGGAACACTCCACGACAGCGAGCACGAAGATCAGCAAGGCCTTCATTCGTCCCCTCAGCTTCTACGACGACTGTACCGCGCCAGCCGGGGTCTACAACACGTCGTTCTCTGTTGGGGAGAATGATCATAGGAGCGCCACCTGGAGGTGGGCGGATCGTGAACGAAGAGCGATGGACCCATCGTACGACGGTGTGATAAGCGCCTTGCGGGCTGCAATAAGATTCGGTTGGGTCAGTGAGGGCACAAAACACACTAGGTGCGGCAAAGCTCACGTTTCTGTCCGCACGCGGTCCTGCAGTAATTGCAAATTATTGATGATCTCCTCGCCCCAGAAACGGATATCAAAATGAGCGATGGGGTTGCGATCGCCAGCCACCCGGATGACGCGGTGAAAATACGATGGCGGGAAAGCAAGTGCTGGAAGAGACGGGGGCACGTCACCAATCTTTGAGAATGCATAGTCAAGATCCTGTGGTAATTATCATGCGCAACGTGAGAAGGGGACCACCTGAAAAGGTAAGAAGACAAACAATGAGGTACCGGCCGTCCCATACAAGTCGCCCAGTGTTGCCCTCATCACCAAGCGCAGTATCCCAGACGACATCACCAACGCGAAGGTGCAGTAGGATGCCAGCTTTGCGTAATTCTGTCTCGCATTCGAGCACGCCAGCGTCCGATAGCCAGTCTCCTTCTGGGGACGGTACAAACACACGCAACAAGGGAGCACGCCGCATGCGGAACAACGGTGACCTAAATCCACTTGGCGTGGGCGTGGGCGCACTTCCCAGAGGGAGATGCGACTGAGAACCAGCCCCGTGCGACCAGGCTGAGTTCGTTGGAGATGGGGCACGGCTCGACTGCCGCGACGCTGAGCGGTGCTTCTGACCGTGGGCTGCACCGGCGCTCCATGACGGGGGCGGCCCATTGTTCTGTCTTTGTGGTTGTGGTTGCCCAATGCTCTGTCTCCGTCGCATGGCCGCACCGTGTTCTGCGTCTGCTTCGGCCTGGGCGCGGAGGCGAATGACGACTCGATTGAAGGCGCGTGTCTCCTTCTTCATCGACCGAACCAGCAGAGCGTTTTCTTCCGAAGGTGGTGAGACGAGCATGGAGAAGGCAGATTGCGAGTAGACATGCACAGGCACACTCACGCCACGCATGTACGCATGCATTTCCGCAAGACTGACACGTATGGGTTCAGGGTTGGGCCATGACCAGCAGGTGTAACCAACAGTGCCGAGGTAGCGCTCGAGAGCCACATCGCAAAGTGCTGGGTTGGAGTCCAGAGTCTGTCGTATAATTTTGCTTACGCCACCCCAAAGGATGAGCCACTCGTAGAATGAGAGGTGCACCAGGAGCAGCGTCAACAATTCTGGGTTCTGCAGGTGGTCTAGCAAAGGATAGAATTTGGGTTTTGTTTCCTCCGCAAGTTCCGCAATGTCGGTGGGGACTGTCTTCTCTAGCCACGTACCGCGTCGACGGGCACGAGCACGAGAATATTCCTCCGACGACGGCGGTGAGGGTAATGTCCGTGGACGGGGTCGGACTGTGGGCTCGAGATCAAATACGGAGTTTACCGCCGACGAGGTACCATCTGAGGTATCATCAGCTACCGACGGTCGCTGGAATTTACTCTGAGGACGTCGTGAGTCATGAAGAATTGAAGGATCATTGAGGTCATTTGTGAGGGGCGAAGAGGTGATGGCATTATCGAGGAAGTCATTCTGTTGATCACCTCCCTCGGGCAGTATAGAGTCTGTACCGATTAAGCTAGAAGGGCGGCCAGTTGGCTCGCGTCTGGCGAGGTTGTCGAGTATAGAAACGTCTGAGGCATCCAGAGCACTTCCTCCGTGGGGTTGTGGTAGATAGTCTTCCTCCAATTCCGCCGCTGCGGGAATAGAGACCGCCCAGCTCTTGCGTATGTCTCGACGTGTTTCAATTTCGACGTCATCAGTCGATGCAAGAGGCGGGGGAGAACGGAACTCGGTGTGATGTGACCATTCACTTCGAATATCATACGATGGCGGCTTCTCAGGAGGTGTGGGAGGACGTGATGAGGGGGGTTCAGGTAGCGGTCGGGATGAAGATAGGACAGGTAGAGTTGCGTCTAGACGAGCCTGGGGCGAGAACTGTCCTGATGATGGACGAGGCGACGAAGGATTCTTGGACAGAAGTCTCCCATAACTTGACTTCCTCGAATGCTCAACAAGGGAGGTTCTGCGCTCCTCCAGGACAGGCTGAGATACGTGCCTTCTGCTCGCGGAAACTTTACTCAGCCTACGTACAGCAGGGTGCGCGGCAGGTGGGGGTTCGTTCTCGTAAGATGAGACTATTTGAGAAGTCCGGGCCCGTTCCTGCCCGTATGTCTGAGAGTGCGAGGAGGAGCGTTGCGGTGCCGACTGAGAGCCACGCTCTGGACTGCCCGTGACCATGCCATTCCGCGAAACCATCTCGACGACTTGCGGTTGCGGTTGCGGCCGCTGCACCTTCTGCTCAACCTCGTGGGCAGCTCCGCGGTCATAAGGGGTAGGACGAGATTCGTGTTCTCGGGCGGTAGGAATGGGCGGTCCACGTCGCATCTGCTCAAGTCCTGGTTCTGTCTCTGGGTCTCCGGTTGCGAAAATAAGCGGACGTCCACGCATCTGCGTGTGAGCACGACGAGTGGGTGTCGCCGTAATAGCATGCTTTTCCGACAACTGTGGTGGTGTGGAAAACGGTGCAATAGTGGTATCTGCTGCGTCCATCCGTGACACACTCTCATAGAGGCCGTTCTGAGGTGAGGGCGTCACCTCAGGGGGCTGTGGGATGTCCTCTATGAGGGTTCGCTGTGTCCCGCGATCAAGATGGCCTTGTTGGCTAGGGCCATCCGACGGCAGCCCAGAAAGCGGTCCGAAAGGCACGGTGCCATCAATGCGGCCATTGAATGACGGGGTCAAGGCGGCGCCCAGGAGAGGCGAAGCTGACACACTCCGTAATTGCTCGAGATCGTGTGGGGCCTGCGGTGATTAAGAGAATAATGAGAAGCGCGTTAACAACGTGGAAAAAAGCATTTTGAGGTGCAGGTGCCGTCATGTTCTTCAGGCATCACAACACTAGTGTGAGAGAAACTTGCCTGGTTCGGAGGCCTGGGAAGTCCCTTCGGTGATAAAATGTCGCGAAACCTCGATGAACTCTGCAAGAACGTGTTTGGTGATCATCAGTAAGGGTGAGCGGTGATGAAAGAAAACCCGAAACAGCCGGGGCACAATTAGCACCGTAGAATGGCCTCGGACACGTGAAACATGCACACACAATACGCGACGCAATACGCGACGCCCTCAACCAGAGTGTGTCCCATGGAAACCAAAGTGCGGGAGAAGTCTTACCTCTGTAGGAATAGGCTCCGTGGTGTCAGAGAAGGATGCTCCCGGGGGAGAAAGATTTTCCGTGGATGGAATGGTCGTCTGCCGTGATGCCCCGTACACGCGCGCGGCGATAGGAGTTTCAGACACTGCAACATATGGCTTTGAAACGGAGGGGAAGGAAGATGGCGAAGACTGGTACAACGTAGCGGACACCACTTTCTGAGAGAAAGGTGTGGATCGAGGGGAGACGGGGCGAGAAGGAAGGACGTCGCGGGTATATTGGTCTGTTGCCGTGGTACGACGCGGTCTAGAAGTAGCCAATTGTTCATCCGAGAAAGCTACATGTTGGAAGGGCGTCAGCTCTGGAACACATGTTCATGGGGGAAACGAAGCAAGAAAGCGAACGAACGCTGGGGAACAAGTTCCGCAACCTTGTTGGGAGTTCACATGCTCTCGACGCGTCATTCGTCGTCAACGGTAGCATGTCGACAAAGCCAAGAGTGTCTCGGCAGAGATGCAAAGGAAAAGGCACAACGTACAGTCCGCTTGGGCCTTGCTGGGCTGTATTGCTGCTTCAGCCAGGCTGACACGCGCTTCCTGATATGTCCTGTTCGGAAGTGACGGGACATCGCGTGGGACAGCACCGGGAGGAAACTGCGCCGCTGGAGGCATCTCCTGACGGCCGTTGCTTGGTTTATGGCGCAACAAGGCTGACTCTCCGTTTCTCCTCCGACTTGGATTTGCTTCTAGAGGGGCATGACTGGTTCGTCCAAGAGGCATGGGCCCCGAGACTACCGGGCGAGCTTTTTCCTGGGAGTGCAAGGCAGGCGTAACGCTAGCGAAGCGAGCATATAAGGGCGTCTCCGTCGATGAAGGGTGCCGAGCATTTGGGACCGAGGGCGGTGAAGGCTTTTGACGACTGTCAGCAGGAGACTTTTTACGCAGAAGAGATTTCATGGGTTAATTCTGCTAGATTAGTACAACATGCTGCGAAGAAGAAGGAAAGGGTATAAGTAAGGATGGAAGCGCCCCAACTGTCCAAACTGCTAGCCTACGATCACGTAATCAGCTAATGGCAACCTTTGCTAGTGCGACCTTCAATACTGCTCGTTATGCAGCAGCACGCCCGACTTACCCAAGACAACTCTTTGATTTTATATTTGATTATCACAGAAGACACCCAGCCGCGCGATTCGAGACAGCTTTGGATCTAGGTTCTGGAACTGGCAAGTGCAATGTAGTCTGTCGTTGCGTTTCGTTTTGACGACCGTCGCAGGCCAGGCGACAGTTGGCTTGACTCCATTCGCCCACGTCACTGGCGTCGACCCGAGCATGAAGATGGTTGAGAGCGCGCGTGCTTCGCTCTTAACGTTAGGTCATGTCGATCGGGCCAAGTTTCGGTTCGAAGAATCCTCAGCGGAGAATGTTTCCATCTTTGAAGATGGCACCGTCGATCTTATCATCGCTGGTATGCCTCATCACTCGCTACTAGTCACACGCTCCGCCCCTAAATTGCCATATTACTCGAGCCCAATCTGCTCACTGGTTCAGGTTTGACAAAGTCTGGCCAGAGGTTGCTCGCCTCTTGCGACCGGGTGGCAGTGTCGCTCTATGGGTCAGCGAGTTTAGAGGTGGACAGCTCAGGAACTCATGTGCCTGAAACAGGTTTACTCGGAGATGCGGTTGACCAACTTTCCCTCCCTCACGCCGCTCATAACAGATTTCTATAATGGCACTGATCCTCGCAACTCGATCGGGCCATATTGGGACCAACCAGGGCGTTCCATCTTGGAGGGTCACTTGTTGAAAGTGCCCTCTGCTACGGACATTCTTCCAGACAAATTCTCAGAGTTTGAACGCGTATTCTTCACGGGTACGAGTCCCATCCTGGATCCATAGATCGAGGACCTTATTCGATTGATACGAAGGTGACCATTTCCCTGAACTACCTTCCCCGCATCCAGTGATCATGCGTAAGCGTATGTCCTGGGATGACTTTTTGGCATATCTCTACACCACGAGCGCGCTTCACACATTCCACGAGCGGTTCCCTGAAGACAGAGAGCGTAGTGGTGGTGATATCGCAGTTCGGTTTTGGAAAAGCCTACGTCAGGCGACTCTGTCTGAGCCAGGAAACGGAGGCGAAGAGGGTATCGAGGTTGAATGGCCACTAGCGCTTATTTTAGGAAGACGTGCTATGGAGTAGCGCACAGTACGAGGACAATAATGGTAAGAACCCCATCCGGACTTTGAATAGACACGAGCCAAAAAAATAACAGCACACCTGCACTCCTCCGTAATGGCCCACTGACTGCGTGTCGCACTCCCGCCCGCCTCTCCCCAAGAAATGCCTCTTTATGTTCATATTCATATCCAATATTCTGTACTCTACTTTGTAGCGGTTCCTTCTCATCCGCTTTGCTTTCCAAATATCCCTCTATCATCCCCCAAACATGTCTGAGCAGTCACTTTCCACTACACCAGTACGTCCCTTCCGAATGTGAGACTGGATCATTGTTCAAAGTTGTGTTATGCAGCATGGTACTTCCCTCAGTCTCGTTTCGTTATCCATTGCCGCCGCCAATGCGGAACCTATAGAGGTATCCCAGGATGCTACCTTTGACAATGACGACTATCATCCTTGGCGTGTCGGAAGCGTCGAGGGAACCCCCCTGCTGCGTAGCCCTGCTCAGGGCGTAGCCGTTCATAATGGGACGAAACATCGTCGCCTTTCATCAACTGGACAGACGCGCCGGCGACTCAGCGACGCACGCGATGCTGCAAGTCGTCCGTCGTGAGTAAATATATTAATATGAGCTTTTACTCTATGCTAACGCTAGCGTCGATGTCCAGAGCTGTGACCTTACATACTGCAACCACGGCCCTTAGTTCTCTCGCCTCACTATCTATATCCTCGTCAGTGTCACCACCAGGTCCTGCCCTACCTGCTTCCTCTCCTCAGGCGCATACGGGTCCCGTCACCATACCCTTGCACAGTCGTGGCGTCAGTAGTTCCGTTCCTGTAGATGACGGATTCAGTGTTTCTGGTTCACCGTCTGGGGTGATGAGTGTGGTGACTAGGAACGGGAAAAAGCGCGGTACAATCTTCACGTGTGAAAGCTGTTCAAAGGTTCGTATGATACCATGTCACCATTTACGCACCAAAGCTGACACCATTGCGTCGCAGGTTTATCGCCACCCATCATGCTTGATCAAACACCGGTGGGAGCACACGCCACATTGGCGAGAGGCATCAAAGTTTTTACTGAGCAAGCATCAGCAGGTGCAGCTCATGGAGGTGTGTGGCTGTCATTCTTCTGATCAATCATGTCGCCATGGCTACTGGCATCTTGCGTGGCCCCACATTTGGAGAACGTCTTTCCATACTTTTCTGAAGTGCGCTCGAATCGGTTAATGCTGACATGATGTGCTCTTCACGTACAGGCTGCGGCAATTCTTTCGCACTTGACGCCATCCGCATCGGGCGGATCCTCTCTCCCGGACGACCGGTCGTTGTGGCCATCCTTCCTGTCAGGCGGCGCACTGCCACCGCCGCTGCCGGCGAGCGATTCTATTGAACAGCCGATTTCCAGCTCTGTTCCTTCAGGGCCACGGATACATGATTACGCGCTACCTAGCACGAGCGTTAGCGGTATCACACGGCTACGACCAGGAATTATCGCCGTACCGACGGAGCCGGCGAAGGAGAGTGGTGCCTTGCAAAGTTACACAACAAGTTTTGGCGAGTCCTCATCGTTCATGAGTTCATACCAATCATCGTCGGCGATGGTTATCGTGTCGCATCCACGGACATCTGGGAGTTCAGACAGGTGGTCACATTCATTTTCTTTGTCTCGATCAGCCTCGAGCGATGAGAGCGAATTTGTGGAAGTTGAAGCCGACGCAACGCCATCTGGAGGATTCAGCGCTCGGGGGAGATTGATCGAGAATGAAAGAGATGTGAGTGTCAAAGAGGAAGAGGAGGAAGAGGGGGGATGGGATGGGATGGAGATGGAGATGGAGTTATGAGCGACGGGGTCGGATCTGTACTAAGTAATTTCAATTTTCTTGCTGCTATCGCTGTGTTTTTGTTCTCCGTATCGTATCCGTATGATCTCGTACCTTTTATTTTTTAGTATTTTTCCAGAATAGTGCAGTCGAGGGGCTGTGCTGTGCTTAGCGTGCTTTGCGCTCGGACGGGGGGCGGCTGTCCTCACTCACCCATGGACACCATCTCCCCACTCATCGCCTCCGACTCGCCACCGTTGAGACAAAACATTTTAACGTCCTTTTTACGCGGTCGCCCCCGAGGCACATCTCAATCCCAACTACTTCCTTCTCCTCTAAACGACCTCGACCCGTCGTCACCTCCCCTTCCCTCCCACTATATCGTTTCTCCCCCCTCCCCGAGCCCTGCTTCTCATAGACGACGCTCAACCGCCGCTCCTGGCATTCAACCCTCCATTTCGCACAACCTGCCCATCTCATCAGGCATCACGCAGATCCTGCGTAGACGCCGCTCCGGCGGTGCACTCGCATCCTCCAACACCCCCCAGGTGGCTGCCGTCGTACCGGGAACACCTCAACCCCCCGCCATGCCAGCGCTTTCCAATGTTCCCCTAACTACCTCAGCGAGCGTATCCCATCGTATTCGCCTCGTGCCACACCTCGATAGTCGTCGCTCCCTGCGCTTTGACCCTATCACCCGCGACGTCGTCGAGGGTGACCCCGCACTCCGCATCGGCCGCTTCACTGAGCGCTCCGGATTGGGCATAGCCCAGGCGAACGCCCTCAATTCGAACAAGCTCGCTTTCAAATCAAAGGTCGTTTCCCGAGCACACGCGGAAGTCTGGTGCGAACCCGGTGGAAAATTTTATATCAAGGATACCAAGAGCAGCTCCGGTACTTTCCTCAACCATGTCCGCCTTTCGGCCGCAAATCTGGATTCGCGACCATTTGAGCTCAAAGACGGCGACACCCTCCAGCTCGGCGTCGACTATCAAGGTGGAACAGAAGACATTTACAAATGTGTTCGAATCCGCGTCGAGATCGGCCGCGAGTGGCAGGCTTCCCCAAATGCTTTCAAGTATGTTCCCTTTCCCTTTGACATTGAGGCGCTTTGCCTGACACCTCATTCATCAGTACCAATGCATTGCGCCAGCTCAAATCACTCGCAACTACCAATCCTCCGGTCGCTTCTAAATTGATAGAGAAGAAATCTGTACCCAAGTCTGGTTTCTCCGACTGCTGCATTTGTACGCATCCTGCTTCCATGAGAACCATTCATGGCCAGTACTGATGATCGACTCTGATTAGGCCTATTCTCTGTGACGATACAACAAGCCCTCTTTATCGCACCATGCTCGCACGCTTTCCATTACAAGTGTATCCGACCACTACTCGAGACGCACCACCCCTCATTCTCTTGTCCACTCTGTCGTACCTTTGCGAACCTCGAGGAAGATGTCGAGGTTGACACAGTCTCAATCGATCTCGAGGGCGACGCAGAAGAAGAAGAACTTCCGGCGCTCGCCGCAGCTCCAGAAGACGCCGAGATGCTCCTGCTGTCACCCAATATAGGCAGAGAACGCGGAGAACGTGATGGCGCCGAAACGGAAGTTGAACCCGAGATGGGATTCGGCGGCAGCTTGCGACGAAACGTCCCGGTTCCTCCGAGCATCATCGACCTGGCGGAAGGGAGCGACGACGACAGAGATGCCGAGATGGAGGACCCTTCCAACCTTGACGATGAGCCGCCGCTGCCTCCTCTTCCCGATGGCGAAGTAATGCGTTTACCACCTCTCCCTCCCCTCCCCGCGGAGCTTGATATTCCAGGCGCCCGCAGCGCGTCTGTCTCAGACGCCGAGGACGCAAGCGGGGAGAGCGCACAGGGCGGTGATGAAGCTGATCGAGCGGCGAAACGCAAGCGATAAAACGTTGTTTTCCCCATCTCTATTAATTCCGCCTATCTGTTGTGTCACCATGGTTGCCGTGGATGTGTGTCAGATTGCCTGGAGACATGCTGTATACGGTTCAGTGATTGTATCGCGGATGGGTCCAACTCCTTGGATTTTTCTGTGTTGGCATACTTTGTATCTCCTTTTACATTGTGTATATCTCTGGCGTCCCTTCTATTAGTTTATGTGAACAATGCTAATTGTGTTGATGGTTATGACCCTTTGCACGGAACTATTGTTGTAGTCGAGAATATCTCATCTATACCTCACAAAACAATTTCACCGGAAATTTTCACCTGAAAGAAATTTTCACCTGAAATTTTGCTGAAACAACGTGGCAAAAATTTGCTTGTGACTCCGACAGACTAACAACAGTAAACGATAGACCCACTCAGGTGCACCACGTTTACTTTTGTCAGTGGAGCGGGGATAGTCAGTGGAGCGGGGATATTTGGTCACATGACACCCCTTCATCCGAAGTCCTCACCTTGACTCACTTTCCAGCAATTATGATATAGTAGATATCAGATAGGAATGACATGCTATCCAGTACACGAAAGAGGGCAATGATGAATGGTAATGACGGCCCTGGGACACTGGCACAGCCACGCATTTACATCTACGCCACCAGCATGATTTTATAGCTAGCATCGTTCCAGGGGATACCCGAAAGAAATGACACCATACTAGCCATCTTGCGGGAATAGACTTGACGAGGACTTGCGCTAGTGAAGAAAACGCTCGAACACTTGCCCAGCAAGAAGCCTGTGCGACGAGTGACTGTGAAACTCCGTCCTTCGACTCAGTTGGCTTCTCAACTTGAAGTGAGTAACTGCAACCCAAGACAACGAACACTGGATAACTACCTGGCCAGCAGTGACGAGATCAATGGTCACCTGTGGATGCAAGTGAGACGTTTTGTCGGTGCAGTCCTCGCTAACACATGTACGAGTCTAGCTTTCAAGTGAGAAAGGTGAGCAGTCCAGGAGTTCTTGTGAACCGGAGACATTTTATGTCCATTTTATTTAGCATGAGTGACCCGGAAATGGGCGTGCAATCCCGTATGTCGGATACTGCACGGACCACGTTCAAGTTGGTTATGAGAATATGCCAAGCATCAAGCCGCTAAAATGTCCGACTCGCGAAAGGATCAGTTGGCCTGATAGACCGACGGGGAATCCCGTTGTGCATAGGCGGATGGGTGCCTAGCTGGTCTCGTGAGGACTTGCGAGTCGCAACAGCATCTTGGTCACCTCCTCTCGTCCTTCAGGTCTTTGGCTCTCTGTGCTCGTCGCCCTTCTCGCTGGAAGCGTTGCGACGCCCTCTCACTACGTTGGGATCACATGCGTTTAAAGCTCTCCTGGAATGCTGTCCAGGCGAACTAGG
>QFDV01004026.1:0-11387 GCA_003315845.1 Lactarius trivialis
GCCCAACCATGCCGTGGGAAGATTCTGTCAAGGGTGTTGTCCAGGCTGGACCGGGGAATAACAGATACCGTACTGCCAGTTCAAGTTTATGTTGACGTGGTCTATGCAGTATTATGGACTAGAATGGTGGGTCGTCTTGGTTGCGATAAAATTTTGGCTAAATCAAGGGCTAAAATGTAATTAGTCCTGACTTGCAGATTGCGCTGCGTCACGTGATAGACATCTGCTGCACGCAAAAATAAAGCAAGATCGACAGCTAGTATAAAACAGCGGATGGCGATTATCGTCCAAATTTACTATCCAGTAGCAAGACGAAAGAAAAATAGCTACTGATCTGTCCAAGTTCAACAAACTCCATAGTAGTCCTCGAAACTACAGTGAAAGTGAATCGAAAACCAAACCAAAACCAAAACACTCGAAATAGATAGATTTTGCGTCGGTATCAGAAAATCAACTGCGCCACCCGGAGTCCTTGGCCTTTTTGACGAGCCTCTTCACTTTCTGTGAGCGAGCACGGGTGGTGACCAAGAGCGTATCGACGACCACTAGATCGTCCACGCCCAGGCACGGAACGACAATACCTCCTGCGACCTGCTCTGTAAAAACTTGAATCGAGCGTAAGCTTCCGTGACCTAGATGGTCGACTCAGAATGGTCGGACGCACCTAGACCGCCGTAGCCAAGGATGCGAGGTTGGTTTGCTTCTGCAGGCAGAAGTTCCGCGAGCGACAACCTGTGAAGCAGATTATTCGATGCACATCCGTCGTTGATATTGTCCGTACCGAACGTCACTGGCACAACAGCGACACGCCCTTCCAGAGCTGCTGACTCCGCGACAGCGTGGTCAATGGCTATTTTTTCGAGGCCGGGCCAAATCTCCTCGAACAACTTGTTGCGCTGCATCTCGTCGACGTCCCAGACGACGGCGATCCTCGTCAGACCTTTCGCGAGCTCGGGTTTGTACTCCCTGAGCAAGTCCAGCAGGAACGTGACCTTGGTCACAAACATGCCCGCAGTCCAACGGTAGGGCCCGGTAGCGATATATGCGGCGGCCGTGCGCACGTCAGGTTTCTCCTTGAAGCTCGAAACGAGGCGTGCGTTGGGCGCCTCCGGAGTCCTGAGCTTTTCGCCCAGCCGGACGTAACCGAACCCCGTGGACGGGTGAGAGGGGGTGATGCCGTTCGTAACAAGGTAGCCAGCCCTTTTTGGCGACCTGGACAACCTCAGAGACGGCGCTTAGGAACGCATCAGTGCCAGAGATCACGTGGTTGGCTGCGAATGAACATCGGGGTCACGCTGGGCAAGGATCGCAGCGGCGAGTCCAATTGCGGCCATTGAGGCTACAGCCCTGAAGGGTTACGTCCAGAAGGAACTTGGGATGCCAGCGCCTCCGGCAGGTATGATAACATAAAAGCCGGGGGTCTCATGAGTGGGACGAAATTGTTGTCTAGAGGCAAAACCATGTGTAAAGAGGGGAGAACGGCAATCGTGAGGATCGAGCTGGAAGGGAGGAAGGGAGACTTTGCAGGAGTTGCGGAGAGCTCGGCGCCGGGGTGTTGAAGCCGGGTGTCCCAAGGTTGGGGCGGCGTGAATGGTAACGGTCAACCAATATTAACCAATCCTTAAACCAATCAGCATATTTTTATCACACTGCGAGTTGGAGAAGACGGTGCGTACCGCCGCGAGGCCTTCCCTTCCCTGGCGTTCGAGGCTCGGATTAGCCTGACGCAGCTCAGTACATTCTTGACGCAGTTCGGCGATCTCTGCACACTAGGGAAACAGTGACAGAAGCGTCAATATCACGCTCGACGAGGCGTAGCACTTGCAGATTTGAGGCCGACGTCCACGCCAAAAATGGCCTCGACGCGGTCATGTCAAAGTCACATGACGTTCGTGGGTCCGGAGTAATTACGGGTCGTGGGCCAGGATATTTGCAGCCAGTCTGATCATCCAGGCCGCAGGTGCGAGTCAGATGTTCATACACGTCGGCGTCTCCCATTCAGCTTTCGGGCTATTCTTTGTCGAACCTCTCTGCTCTGATATTCTGCTCCGATACATGGAGATCAAGGCACCGGAAAAGACCGTGCGAAAAAGAAGACGAACGCGTGCTTGGGACATCGATTTCTCGAAGCTGGTATGATGATGGCAGGGTTATTTATGTTCCTACCCCATCCGAGTCCAGGTAGAGTGATGCTATTTTTCGAGCTTTCGAGATGCGCCAGCTCTTACAAATTTTGTGCGCCATAGCCTGTTCTCGAACCTCGATGGCGGTTCCGGATGATTCTTACACGAGTCAAACTGCGACGATCAGCGGTTGCGTGTCACCGCGTTACGTGCTCTCCACGATGTTATAAGAAGTCCATCTGCTTCGAGCTCCATCCACGCCTCATAGTCCCCCACTGGTACACTCTAACTCGCCAAAACTCCCTCTCCATGACCGTCGCAATCATCTTCGCGTCTGCACTCGTCGCCTTCCTTCTTTGGAAGTATTTTTCACGCTCGGGCTCTCTTCTCAGTTCTATAGCCGGTCCGGAGAGGGAGCACTGGCTCAAGGGTCAGTGCACCTGTCTCTATTCATGTGCTGGTTGAACACCTAGCGTCCACAGGGAATCTTCATCGAATAGTCCAGGACGGGTTTGAGTACAATCTGCGGCTCGTCCAGAAATACGGGGGCGTGGTGAAGATTCACACCTTGTTGGGAGTGAGTTCTTTTAATTTTGGATCCCATTGTAGCCTAAATGTATTGCTTTCCAGGATCAACAGTTATACGTCTCAGATCCTTTAGCTCTTCATCACATCGTCGTGAAGGAGCAGCATATTTATACAGAGACAGACATGTTCATCATGTGCGTGTACTGTCACTGAGTGAGCTGCCAGCTCGAACTGTTATGTGCAGGGGAAACAAGGTCATTTTCGGCGAAGGACTCATTTCAACCCTTGGTACGTTTTTCTCCCTCCACTCAACGAAATGATAGCTACTCAATTCTCTATGAAGGCGAACAGCACCGAAAGCAGCGCAAGTTACTCAATCCTGTCTTCTCGCTGGCCAACATGCGGGAGCTCCTGCCCGTCATTCAGCCCATAGCCTCGAAAATGCGTTCTGTTCTCCTTTCACAGTTGCCAGACGACGGTGGTGAGCGAGACGGTGGCGTTTCATGGCCGGCCGGTGTCCTAATTGTCCACTCAGGATCACAAGAGATCGACGTTCTGCCTTGGATGTCGCGGGGAACTTTGGAATACATATCGCAAGCCGGTCTAGGTTACACTTTCAATGCCCTCGAGCCCACTCAGAGTCACCACTTTGTAAAAGCCATCAGAAGTTTTGCGTAAGTAGATGCACCGGATTCGCGGTCGGTCGGATCTCACCCAAAGCACAGTCCAGCCGCGCTGAAGCTGATTTTTCTGCGCCCGTTTGTACCCTTCATCGTCCGCAACATTTCGTTGTATTGGCGAAACAAGTTGGTGGATTGGCTCCCCATAAAACCCTTGCACGATCTCCGTCGTATCGTCCAAGTCATGGATGAGGCTAGCAACGCCATTTTCTCTGAAAAGAAGGCGGATCTGAAGGAGGGCTCTGCAATTACCAAAAGCGTGGGAAACTTGGGCGACCATATGAGGGGGAAAGACATCATGACTATCTTGCGTGCGTCCCAGTTTGTCCAAGTACTTTGACAATTCTTCCGACAAGTTGTAGTCAGGGCCAATGCTTCGTCTGATCCTGCAGAGGGATTGACGGAAGCAGAGCTGATCGGCCAAATGAAGTGAGTTCTGCGCTAGTAGTAGGGCGATTATGACCGTTCATACCAGCACAGCACCGTCATTTTTGCAGGGCTGGAGACCTCAACTATTGCCATCTCGCGTCTTCTCCATGCCCTGGCTTTGAGACCTGCTGCACAAAGCCGGCTGCGCAGCGAGTTACGGCGGGCTAAATTGGACTATGCGACCTCGCAGGTCATCTCGTTGGACGGCAGCAGCAACTGGAACGACATTGAGCTTCCATACGACATTTTGATGTCCCTTCCATACCTGGACGCGGTAGTCCGTGAGACACTGCGCGTGTATCCGCCAACATCGCTTCTCAGTAGGACGTGCGCACGCTCTCTCGGCCATAATAATGGGACCTGACTTGTACCTGTAGAGCGCGGCAGACTACGACTCTTCCTTTACAGTTTCCCGTCCTCTCTTCAACGGGCGAGGAGGTGACGTCCGTCGTTGTCCCAGAAGGCACGACAGTCATCATCTCTATCCTCGCGGCGAACCACAACAAGGCGGTGTGGGGGGATGACGCTTCGGAATGGCGGCCTGAGCGCTGGTTGAACGCGTCTGGCCAGCGCGCCTGGTCCGGCCAGGGTCACGAACTCGACGGTGCGCTCGGTGATAGCGCTAGTGGATCAACGAGCACGCCTGGAAATCGGGGCGGCGTCAAGTATCCCGGTGTATATGCTTCAATGTCAGTACTTCAAATTTAATGTCCGGTTCCCTGCTAAACTCTCCGGGTTCCAGGATGACTTTCCTCGGTGGTGGCAGAGCATGCATGTGCGTCGTCTTTCCTTGGTTTAGAATGCTCGACTAACTCCGATAGTAGTGGCTTCAAATTCGCGGAGATGGAGTTTAGTACGCACTCTCTTTCTTGCGCTTTCCCCGCTTAATGACGCTCACTGTCGTACATTAGAGCAAATCATCACAACTCTGATTTCGAGCATGCATTTCTCCCTGCCGTCGGCGACGGATGAACATGGAAATAGAAAGGAGATATACTGGATGATGAACAGTCTGCAAGTACCCGTTGTGCGAGCCCCATTTGGCGATGGGAAGACATCACAGGTCCCTCTGGACATCAGGACGGTTCGTGAAGAAGACTTCACAGACTGATTGACAGTGATTTGATCTTGGCACCAACTCATGGTTCCCCCTCTTGAGAGGGAAAATGCGAAAACTACGCCGTAGCGCAAGAGATTCGCATATTATTATATTGTTAGTTGTATGAAACAATGTGGTGCATAGAGGCGAGAAGGAGGGCGAGAATGCGGGGGCGACAGTCAAGACCGCCATAACGCCGATGACGTTTTTCGCGCGGCATCTATCTACACCGGTGTCATGGCATTAGCTAACGACTGCACACCGGTCGTAGTTGCCGTTCTGGTTCGCGCCCCACCACTGCGGGAACAGGTGGGAGTTTCCGGCGGCGCCTTGGACCGCGAACGACAACAAAAACACCATGACTTGAGTTCCACCATCAAGCGCTGCAGTCCTCTCAGCACGCGAATTTGCGCATCATCTCTAGAAAACGCACCTGCGGCAACGATGTAGTTGTACCTCGCGAACCATTTTGGGTGCCGCGTGCGCATATACCACTGGGAGAGCCCGGCGGCCACCCAGTACGACGCCAAAGACGAATTTATCCCTACGCAAAGGGCGCCTATGAAGTATCTATATGCGGAAGAAAGCAGCATGGATGAGACTGATCGGGCTACGACGATGGGTGGGGGACTCACGCGATGATCGGGGTGTACAAGTAATCGGCGCGAAGTTTTGGGTAATATCGGTGGATGAGCCAGAAGGGGAGGGGGACAAAGAAGCCTATGACGTAGCCCCACGCGACCCATTGATAACGCTTTCCGTGCGCGAAGAGCTCGTTGGCAAGGCCACCCCATGCGATGGACTGAGAATTATAGTACTGTGGTTGCTGACCAGACCAGATGTTCGTTCCCTCGACCGATAACAGAATGTCGCTGTGACTGTCAATGATAGAGTTCATCATAACTGATACGCATTAATTCTGGAATCCGAAAGGAGGATATGATAGATAAAGACTTACCATAGTTCAGAACTGAACCAAATAACGTGCCGATCATCTGGGCTGTGAACGCCGCACGAGGAGGGAGTTTTGTATCTAATAGACGCGGGGATGAGGCACGGAACATGAGGTGACAGTTGTAGACTCACACTGTGCAATCTTCAGGTCCCTGAGAAGTATCTCGGCCTGAGTTACGGAATCTAATTTGCCACGAATTGAATACATATACACAAACGGGCATCGGTGACTCACTGTAGCTGAACAGTACAAAGTACATGTTAGCCATAGGCTTTCCTGGGTGCAAGAACCCCCCGATCATCTGGACGAAAGGCTGGATGATGAAAGCAAGGCCAGTCATGGCAAAAAGTGACCCGAAGAACAGAATGGAGACGACGGCCAACAAACACGCAATGATGAAGCCCCACCTGTAGAAGGTCGATGAGTTTTGACGAGACGTCACATCTCCGTCTATACTGACCATGGGAGAGTTGAATCGGTTTTGTACATGATAACCAAGGCAGTGATAAAGGAGAACACCAGAACGGCACCATACCAACTATTCGGGGCGTCTGGATACTGAGGGTGGATTAGCGCGTTCGTTGGTAATTTGTATGATAGAACAGAACAATACCTTGAGCATCTCCCGGTAGTGAGGGTCTAGATCGGCGTCATCAGGGGACACCTGTCGTGTTCGTCAGCCTTCCTGAACGGCCATTCGAATTATGTCCACACCTGCTTGATCGAGTCTTTTTTCATCCAACTCCACGCGGCGCGGAGGTCGTTTCGGTTCCACAGTAGAAGGTGGGTAAAGGTGGCGGCGAGCGCGATGTTAGAGGTCAATAAGTATACGACCCACGTCCCAGCATAGTAAGGGAGTCCTTGCTCCGCAAGTAGGGTCTGATCTACCTCCAATTGATCATTGAGAATGAGAAGCTGGTCGTAGAGAGTGCCGTTCTCGTAGAATAATTCCTGGGAGAGCTGTGGACGCGTACTAAGAGTGAAGATCCGAAGAAATTGAGTATGACCTACCAATGGGAAGGACTTGGACTCCCAGATGTTATTGTAATAAACACCGACAAAGACGACTCTATCAGGAAGCGTTAAGCGGTAGCAATGATATAGATTACCGCGGCCTCACATGCATAAAATATAGCCGATAAACATGGAAACCTAGGAAACATTGTTGTTAGCTCGGGTGTGAGACTCGGAGCGAATTGTCTAAGACATACTTGGGCCCTCAGCGGGATTGTGAGCGGGTTTGCTAGTCCACCAACATACTGCCAGTCGAAGCAAATGGAAAAAAGGCCCAATCCTTCATTGCCGTTGGAACCGCCGAACAACCGTGTGAAATCTGCGGACTTTGGATTGGCGAGACAGAAGACGGAGAAGCCGGTGAGTAGAGGGAACATCCATTCGGGGAAGATCTCCCAAATAAAGATTCTGAAGTCCAAATTAGTCACGGCCCGTGCTCGCTCCTACCCCGCGGAAGCACTTACGCAAAGAACACAATATAGAACAGTTTCAGTTTCTTTTTATTGTCGTTAGACTTCTTTGTGCCCCCTTCCTGATAGAGTGCATCAAACATGGAGACCAGCGGAAGCACGCCGGGGTAAAGCATCTTGGAAGGGTACAAGAGGATCGCTTAGAGTCAGGTCAGATGACATGTCCGTTGAACTGAGTTGGTACACGTACGTCTCATCAAGCCCCCGATACCGTATCCAAGAAGCTGGCTCGAAAACAGGAGGAAGATAGATGCGGCACCATTTGGCGTGATGTTGTAGAACAACCGCTGCACTGCAAGAACCTCCGTTCCCAAAGCCGAGTTCGCGGAAGCACTTGCCATTATGACTATGAACGCATTCTCCTTCTTGTTGAAAGGGCCCTGTTTTTTTTACGATGTGTTAATAAAACCGGAAAAGCAGGAGCCGCCGGCACTTACTGGGTTCAGGTAGCGAAACCATCCCCAGCGAGGAATGACGGCTTCCATGCCTACTCCGAGCACGTAACTGATGATTGTTAGGAACATGATAGAGACAGCGACCGTTTGCTGCAAACAATCTTGGTTAGAGTTCGACAACGAGGAAATACGTTGCTCACAGGTTTGAAGTAGTAAATTTCCGCTATTTGTAATGAGCCAGTGTGCTTCCGTGCTGCAGAACTAACACTTACCAAGGACACCACCAAATGCCGAGAGCCCAAGGCCGATGAAGAACGAGCGGAACGTCCAAGGGTTCAAAGAGGGGTCATCGTGAACGGAAATGATATGGGTGACGATGTCTCGCTCGTTTTGGAGGACATCAGTGACCACAGTAGTTGTTTCTACATCCGTCTTCGAGTAGTGGACCTTCTCTGAGGTCGCCTGTTCCTCGCTGGATGGCAATGCATCAACTACCAGGCTGGGCTCCGACATCACGGCTATTAGAAGCGCAAGAACGCACTGGAAAGGATGGAAACTTGAAGTCAATAGGTGGTCATTAGAAAGCTCTTTATAAACCGCGTACTCGGTTCGATAAAGTATGTAAAGCCGCGGGATCCGCACACGCCGATGCGACAAACAGACGACGAAGTAACGCGTTGTAGGGGTGATACCAGTGAGATACCCTGGCTATTGAGGAAACTCGCTGTGTAACCTCTTCCGAGTCGTTGAGCTACGATGTCATCTGTGGCCAGAATAACGCCAACTGGCTAGCGACTCGGAGTGCCAGAATCAGCTGAGTAATTGCGAATGACTGTGGCTCCTGGGCGTCGCATGTCCTATTATCGGCGGAATTGACCTGTACGGGCCTGTTGGTTGCACCTGTTCAACTTGGTCACGGTAGCCGGCCGCCGGCGCAAGGCAGCCGTTGGTAGTAGAATTCGAATGGTCTTTACGAAAAGGCAACAAAGCACAAGTCAGCAAGAACCAAGCCCATTTCACGACATATAGTAGAGGGCAAGGGCAACTTCGCTAAGTTAGCGTTCATGTCAAAGTTTTATTACTTAATTATTATCTGTAAGGCTTAAAAGTGTTTTATAAGGCATTGTAAAATAATACAACTAATCGAGATTCTGAGATTTATATAGAGCTTGTGTTTGAAGTTCAAAGTTTTGATCACCTTGACTCTATATTGATGCATATCAATTAAATAGAGCAAGAAAGCTGGGAAATGCACACATCAAAATTGCTTGTCTGTGCATTTTGTGAGGAACTTGATACAGGAAGAATTTGAGTAGAGCCAGATGCAAAAGATGGATTGAGCTATTGTAGATACAGTATTAGTGGCTAAGGAAAAAATTAAAATCAATTATAGTACTTGTGATAAGACTTGTGAAGTATTTTGTTGAGAGCTTGTTGAGTTCTCAATGCTTGAGACACCTCCTATGGATGGAGTCAGCCGAACTTGGAAAAAGCATAATAAGCAGTAACTGACCTGGGTATTCTAATGACCCGAGTAACGACCCATCCTCAACCTGCTTAATGAGGCTGATATCCTTCCTCCTTACTGGCACCGCTGTGTCAATGTGTACCTTGATTACGTGCTGTACCAGGTCATCATGTAGCACTGTGGTGAAGCGGCACCAATCCCAATGGCAAGAGTGCAATGAGCTCATGATAGTAGTATAGGAAACAAGCGGCTTCGACGGGCCGCTGTTTGTGAAGTGGGTTAGCTGCGCACGGACTTGGATCAACCACGTTCATGTTCATGAATCATATCATGTTCGATATCCGAGATGATTTTATTAAAAGAATCTGATTGAACTCTCGTGATAGAAAATACAATAAGACAAAGCCATCGGCAAGGCGCCCGCGCACCAACGTTCCACGTTCAACATTCATCAGACGACAGACTCACCGCCTCATCTTTGTCCATCTTTAGCGGTCAAGACTCCCACCCACTTCGCTCCACCCGTGGGTGCGGCGTGCTGCGCACCTTCGTCAAGCTTTGAGCGTAAGGATTGCCTTGCGTCAAGACCAATATGAGTAAACCTACAACATTAGGAACAGTAAGTCAATTGCGGGGCCTTTTTTCTGTGCAGCGGTCATTTGACCAAGCCACGTTCACGTTCCTGCTAACAGACGTCGTCCACTTCCCACTCGCCAGCCAAAAACAGGCTTGCCATCATCATCGTTGCTGCCATCGGCGGTATTCTCTTCATTGTCGCCCTCATCCTCATAATCGTCCCTTTTGCACGGCGCCGGGCCTCGAGACGCAAGAAAAAGCAGGCGGAGGGTTCATCCTCGAGCGATATCACCTCGTCGACTCTCAACAGTCGCCGGGAAGTCCACAACCGCGCCGTCTCTGCAGATGCGTCCGTCCCACTCCTCGAACCCGACTTGAGCGCCTCCGGCCCAGAATACTCGCGCTTTGGTACGCTAACCCTCCTGACGACGACCACGCAACCAGATGCGCACACCACTCAGTCGAGCCCACCACCCACTCCCAGCACGGACTTTTCCCACCACTCCCCGCGACTCTTCGCGCCGACGTTCAGCTCATTCTCCGCACGTCCCCCCTTGCCTGATCCAGAACCGAGACTCCCAGCACGGTCGCGATTCATTCGCTCCGCACCGCAGCAGCCCCTCCGGCATACACGCACACGCATCGCGCGCGTAACCATGGACCCTCTTCCGGAGGATCTGGCCATGGACACCTCTCCACCGCGCAGTCCGTCCCCAATAGCAACGGGCACGAGACCCTACGCACCCGCACGTTCACGTTCACGATCACCCTCGCCCTCGCCCTCACACACATCCTCACGCGCATCCGCATCCGCAGCCGCGCGCGCACCCTCGCCTCCACCCGCACCACCCTCGCCTTCGAACTGGCTACACATCCCAAAGACGGCGGGTATACCGTTAATCGGGGCGTTCCGCAAGAGCATCTCGTCCGTAGCGAGCAAAGGCTCATCGCTGCCCACGATGCAGCACTACCCTTCCTTCACGCAGAGCCAGAACGCATATAGTGGGAGCGCGTCGACCCGCTCCTCGCAGACGTTCTACAGCGTCGCGTCCGGACGGCCGACCGTCGGCCACGGCGTCGTTCCGCCATCACCGACGCCGCCACCGAAAGCGTTGCCCTCTGAGCACGGCGAGCTGCCCCGACCGCCCATGCCGCGACTCAAGTCCGGCGGCGGCGGGGTGCAGGTATACCTGAACGCGCCAGAGGACCACCACCCCGCTTCGCGCCAGGCGAGCATGGACTACACCAAGTCGGGCGTTCCCGGCATCCTCCGTCCCGGGGAGAAAAGCCGGCCGGTGAGCAGTACGGTGGGGAGTGGGTCGTCGGTCTCGCTGTATGCGGATGCGCGGTCTCAGATCGGCAGCGGTGTGGGGGAGGACGGCGGGGGGAGGAGTGGGAATGGGAGTGTGGGAGGGAGCAGTGCGCGGGGGAGACAGCGGAAATTGTAGGTGAGTCATCGATGGGTTTGGTGGCGACGAGCTGGCAAAAAATTGTAGGCGCGACCCTCTCCTGGAAGTTGGGGTCGTCTGACCGTGGTTGTATCATCGATTCCCTTTCAAATCTATCTATTGCATCATTAGCGGACGTATTTTTTTCTCATAACTACCACCGCTCTACAGACTCTCCCTCTATTTCCGTATTTCCTATGCA
>QFDV01004030.1:0-10726 GCA_003315845.1 Lactarius trivialis
GGTGGGGATGAGCGAAGGAGACGCGTTGTGAAGCAGGATTAGGATGTCAGAGCGCCATCTGGAGTGGTTTATAATGATGACCGGACCACGCGAGGCGGCAGAGCGAAGTGTGTCGAATGATGGGGAAGTTAGGAAGCTGTCGAAACCTGGCAAGACTTGTATTTGTGAAATGAGGATGTCGCGTTCCTTCAAAAGCCGACGTTGCTTTAGCAGGAGGCGACCGAACGGGTCCACTGCCCTAAGATCTTCGGCTCCATCATCATCCATACTTAATTTGTGGCTCGGTGGGATGGACTTGGTGAGCTCCTCGAGGTCTCGGTTGACCGCTGCAAAGTTGCGTGCTAAATGTGGGTGTGCTTGCAGAAGTTGATCGACCGGAGTACGAAGGTGACGCATCTCCGACCAGAAGAAGGCTCTCCCTCGTTCAAGAGTCTTAATCGCTTCCTCGAGTTGACCCAGGTCGATCTGATAGGAGGCATAGTCGAGCGGCATCATATGAGAGTACTCAGGCTTCGTAGCGAGAGTCGCGTGCTGTAGCCGCAAAGTCGGTGCAAAGAGCAGAGCCTTTTGCATCGACGATATAGCATTCTCATATGCGGTAGAAGTGGAGGGGTGACGGAAGCCGCGCGCAAAAGAGGCCCACCAGCATGCAAACTGAAAGCGATCAGGCAAGCTCGCATGTCCATCGTTGACGACCTGGGAGAGTAGCTTTACTCCTTCGTCGACGTCGTGCATACGGCGACCTCGAAAACACGTACAACGGGTGAGTAAAGACAGGGAAAGCAGGCGGAGTGTCCCTAAGCGGATGTGCTGTGCGAACGGATACTCAAGAACTCGACCAAGTGTGCTCATTGACTGATCCAGGTACCTGATGTCGTTTGTGCGCTTGAAGGCTTCAAAGAGAATCCAGCCGAATAATCCGAAAATGTAAAATGCAAACGGACTACTCGGATCGGATGAGGAAAGTATGGTTCGTCCATCCTCGATAACTTCTTCGATCTCCATTGTTTCGTTATTCTGGATCCAGGAGAGAACTTCTTCAAGGAACATCGCCTTCTTGTATATCCGATCGAACTCAGAATCGTCGCCTTTATCCTTCCTACCGAAGGCCACCACTAGCTGAGATAACCATGAATCGCCGGACGATGCCTCGAGGCCTTCGACAGAACCGAAGTGATGGAAACGCTGCTTCGCGGTGTCTTCCAAGGAATGATTAACAAGAGAAACAAAAGGGTGTTCTTCAGGAGATGAGCTGAGAAATGCGCGAGCACGATATATTGCCTCCTCTGAATATTCCGGGGTATTGTGCGTTTTCGATCGGACCACCGCTAGCCCTGTCACGAACCGGTGAACTCTCGCTACGAAATCATCCTGACTGTCTCCGGGAGCACTGGAAGCAATAATGACATCCATGATGGACGCAGCTTCCTCATAATCATCATTCACAAAAGTCATGCAATAGCGAGTGCCGAGACAAAAGGCAAGGGCGAATTGAGCATCTCGTAGTTCTGGTTTGTGCATCCTTGCTAGTCGCAGGAACTCGACGACTTGATCCAATGGTAGATCCGGGACCCATGGGCGGATGTTGGATGAAACTGCTCTGGTGAAGCGAGTGATGAAGCGAGTGGTGTCGTCATCGGACACATCCGAGGAGAGGAGTTCGCGGCCGAGGACCGCCATCTCCCCAATGTTCTGGATCTCCTTTCCGGCTCCTAACTCCACTTGAAAGTCCAACGCATCCACGAGCATTGTCATGACTAGACGACGCGGGACCCCAAACATATCGCAAGGATGGTCTAAAATATAGCGGAGGTACCTGGCTGCGAGAATGGCATCTTGGGGTTGCCCGGACACTTTCGAGCGCTTGGATAATGCGGAGGCAAGGAGTAACAAAACTTCAAGGATCATTAAACCGTGTTCTAGCCACGAACGGGGTGGGAGGAGTATCAAATCGGTTAAATGAAGAATCGACTTGTTGAGGTCATCCACCTCATCTGACAGCGCATAGCGATCGAGTCGCATCGTAGCCAGACGATAGATATGGGTAAGGCGAAGAGGATGGGATCGAGGTGACACAGAGAGAACTTCCAGAGAATGTGTGATGAAGGAATCGATTTCATTGATAGATCCTGTAAACAAGGGCCGAGACAAAGTTCAGCAGGGAGTGGTATGGAAAACAGGGCGGAGAGGCTGAGGGCGGAGAGGCTGAGAGTATCAGGGACTGACCTGGCGGGTCGCCCATGGTTAAAATCTCGAGAACAGGAATGAAAGCCGCAGGTTAGTGCGACAACGAGTTGGGCCGTTGGGTGCGAAAGAAAGATGAGAGTCACAAATGGGTCCCGTCTCGACGCGACGACTTGGGTATTGACAAGGGTGTTGGCAAGGGTGTTGGCAACACACTGGGAAATGCTAATACACCATGCCTTGAACACGTGTCAAATAGATGAATAGTTCGACGTACAATGGAAGGCTGTCCCGCCCCACATCACTTAGACGGCAACAGGCCCGGGGATAGCCGTAAGACAACAACAGCGGACAGAGACCAGAGGCAGTGACCGCGGTGCTGCGCCGGTGCAGCAAACGTAACACGAAGATGACAACTCATGCGGAGCATGCAGAGGTGACGGTGTCCGTTTGAAGTGGTACCGTGACTGCACCATAGCCGTGCTGGTTCACTAAAAGTCCCGCGGCCCGGGCCTGAGTCTCCCGGGCGTTGCGAATAATGGAAGACTGATAGCCTCCTTGAGGCAGTGCCATCTTTGACTCTTGTAGCTCGGAAACTGTTTATACAGTAGAGAGTAACTCTGAGTAACCGATGAAGCGGAAGGCTGAGGAACGGGCGGAGTCTCTCGGCGCTCCGGTGCCACTTAGACTCGATCATGGCTCATTTCAATTCCGATTCCGAGTCGGGGGTTCGAACGACCTTGACAGTGCCCAGCTTAGTGAACCCCCACCATATCCATTTGGATGCTACATAATGAGCCCACCTATTGATTTACAAGAGGTATTGAAGTCTGAGATAAAGTACGTCCATCGAATATCCCACGATGAGCAAGTAGTAATCTTTCTGGTCCCCCAGGGAGTGGCATTTTCGTATGTTACACACTTTCCAGAGTCGCTGACGTGTTGACCTTATTCGCAGACATATACTTTCATCAGAAAAATGAGCACGAGCATCGAGCCGCGCTCCAGCTTCGAGACGCCGTCCTGCGATTGAGACGCGACGGCGCATTTGTAGCCGTACCGTTGTGGCGGGTGAACCTGGAACCAGTTGGTCCTCATCCAGCCGGTGCGAATCTGCGTTCCGTTCCTTCGTATAGCTCAATGGGCTGAGTTTCCCTTCCGGTAAGGTTCCTACGAGATCTGGTGCCCATCAGAGTCGTTCGTGTCTGTATTCTCTTATCTGTGTATGAACCGCGGCGACCTAAGGTACGCAAATATGCTAGAAGAGATGAGTTCGCTCACCAGTGGAACTTCAGTGTTCTGGTCCACCCTCTTACCAAGGAAGAAGTGCGTCCCTACAATTTTGAGTAGCAATTCTTTCCACTGACGTATTCTCTGGCCTGTTACAGCGCAAGTAAGTGCCCCCTATTGACGTGAATCTGCCTTCTTGCCTTACCAATTGTCTAGGGATCACGAGATCCGCAATGCGTGGATTGGTCCCTCTTTCCCACTAGACCTTTCTGCCCTCCCAGTGCAAAGCGAGACGGTTCCTCTGCAGTACCCATCATTGAGTCCGTTCCCTGCGTGCCTCGCATCTGGCATCCCAGACGCTGACCATTCCGCAGAGCTTGGTTACTCTTCTGAGGCGCCTCAGCTGTCACTCGAGGCGCGAAGGCGGCTCGGAGCAAACGTGGAAAGGATTCTCAAGGGAGAGAAGGAGGCGGCGAAGGCACCCAAGGACCTAAAATTGTGACCAAAATCCTCAGGTCATTCGCTCAGTCCTTTGTGCCATGTTTGGGTTACCCTACTGCAGTGGTGTTTTGTACGAGATCGAGGAAAAGTTATGTGGGAGACGAGCTTCCTGTTGTGAATTGTACGTGCGTGTTGCTTCGAGGATTGAACGATGAGGACCCATCCAGAGTCAGGTTTTGCGTGTAAGTCTTGCGTACGGTGACCTTAGAAGGACCAGGGGTGGGTGAGCAAAGCCAAGGATTAGTGACCAGTCGCACTGGCAGGTGCTATACAAATGGACGCTCCAAAGCCTGACGGAGTGTGCTAATCGACTCGTCGAGGTACGCAATCTTCTTGCGCTTGAAGTGGAATGCTTTTCTGTAAGGAGGATCTCGCCGCCGAATGAATATCGAAAAGGCATAACGCAAAAAGTCCACTACGGAGCTCCTTCTTGAGTATCGGACCGAATTCCAGATCTCCTCGATACTTCCCGAAGGATATCACTGGCACTGGTTGAGCCAGACCCGTTCATTGTTCGTCCATAGTTTACCTAACCCTCGCATTGCTAGGAAAATGACGCAACCGAACACATGGACGGTTATGAGATCGTGGTGTTCGAGACAAACCACGACACAGTGAGGTCATGCTGCAAAAATGAGGCTGATGCCGTAAAAGCGCGGATGATGCCACTGGCAGTCTGCAAGGCCAGCCAGCATGGAGTACTGTAGAGTGTACGGTTATCTCAGTTGAACATCGACTCTTGGCACCAGTCTTACAGTAAAGCTTAAAGCTTAAAGCTTTAATACAGGCTGTAGTAACAGAAAGTACCGAAAACCGATAGACCAAGACGAGAGAGTGGTCACTGGTGACTACGACAGATATCCCGCTATGCGTGACTGCGTCATGATAGCAACGGATAAATTATACAGTATCCTGAAATGAAAGAACACAAGGACGTGACAGACGAGAGTACAGCAAGCAATGCGGGTAGAGAAGGCGTGAAAGAAACTATATGCACGCAAACTTGGACTTCCGTGCTGCGAGTTCCTCCATACGGCTATCTAGTTGATGACGAGCCTGCTCCTTGGCCCCGCGCTCCTCGCCAAGACGTTGTTCAAGGGACTGATTCTCTTCAACAACCGTCTGACGGACCAACGCGACCTCACGCTTGACTTCTGCTAGCTCGTTTCGCAGGCTCTCCATCTGGCTATTGAGGTCGTCGCGCTCTCGGGAAAGTTCTGTAGCCTGCACGCGGGCTTCGCGAACTGGAAACCAAAAAGTTAAAGAACTAGTCGAGTTGCATGCGACCAAGCCTTACGATTTTTCTCGGCGTCTCTGAGGGAGGATTCCAAATTGTGGACCAGGTCCGTATGAGCTCGCAGGTCCGCTTCGCAGTGCGTCAATTGTTTCTTCAGCGCGATCATGGTTTCTTGCTCTTCCTTCTGTTTGGTTCGTTCTTGTAGATGGGATGGAGAAGACATAGTGAGATGTTGCTCGAAATATGTGATCAAGGAATCGATTTCGTAGATATATTCTGCAAACAACACAGTTGTCGAGAAATAGTTGGCAAAGAGGGTATTAGGGACTTACCAGGAATGTCGCCCTACTCACTGTAAACACTAGAGAGTCGGAATGTAAGGTGAGGTAACGAGTTGGATTATTGGCAAAGTTATTGGGGGGAAAGAAGATGCGTCACAGATGGGTCCCTTTACGATGACTAGATGATTGTATTGGTGAAAATGCTACACAGTTGACCTAGAATATGAGTATCAGATGGAGGAAGGGCAAGGCCTGTATTTATTCCCAGGACTGTGGAGTACTGTGGACTCGTGTGGAGTGGCTGTGGGCGTCTGTCCCAATCTCCACATGGACGACCGTGACGTCAATATGCGTCAATCAATACCCCTATTTTGTAGACTCCATGTCGTATTGCGATATGTATTGCTCCATATCCATAGTACATCTTGTCTCAGTTTTTATAGTACTTAGATCCGAGCGGCCTCACGGTATTTCTGTGTATTTTGGCCAAGAATTACTTATTACTACTCACTCTGTCTGCAAGACTGTATCTGCGCCGTTTCGTATCTCCTCATAGGCTTCCCAATGAGCTACTGTATGATATAACAGTCTTGTAATGTACGACTGGTGAAAACATCGCCCAAGAAGGCCAACTGAAGGGAATGACCGGGCCGAGCCTCTCCGAGTCGCCCTCTTCCTCCACAACCGCTCGCACGGCATGGCATTGACCACCTGTGCGTTTCTCTTTGCGAGGAACACCCTCGATCGTACACTAGAGACGTACTAACTGCTTCTGTCGACGCTCTCCGCCCCTGTCGAGACCGGACTGCGTCTACGCCATGCTCAATCGGCGTCGCCCTGCAGCGCACGGCGATGCCCGCGCGCCTAAAAATCGTCCCGGAAAACAGGCAAATTATCTACGTTCCGAATTCATCATCGAATAACGGGCTGACCCGCAGCACCATCCAATGCATATAGCGCTTGAGAACTGAACTGGCACGTACTGCTCCGGACAGACTGTAAGCACGGAAGCCACATCCAACAAAACCTACACACTCACAGATCATGCGCCGTAATGAACGAAATTCACCCACCGCTCGAGGGTAATCCCTCTCTTCTTCCTCAGTTTCTTCACGGCGTCTCGAAGTGCCCCGGCAGATCTCTTGTAGTACAATACCGGTTCCTCTTGCTCTCTTCTCAGGAACATCGACTTATAGAAGTGCTTGGTCAATTCAGGGCCATCTTCATGGGCCATCGCCCACATGGTCCCGACAACGCTCCGGAACCCACAGTACTGCACTGCAGCAGCCAGGTGTAGGCCCTCGTCTGCAGAGCTTCCCTCTGTCAACTCAGCCGTGTGACAAGCCGAGAGGAACGCAAATTCCGCAGAGGGAAGGTGGGCCCTCACAATATCGAGCGGCGTGAGGCGCTCGTTCCCATGAAGCTCGAATTCGGCGTCAAACGGTTTTCGAGCCTCCAACGTGCCATGACATATAAAGTGGACAAATTGGTGGTCTTGTAGGCCGTCCAGAGCCGACGTGGTTGTTGCACCTTCTGAGATAAAACTCTTTACGGGAAGCCGCGTATTGAGTGCCTGTACGACCTTGATGTCTCCGCACACCTCTGACAATGACTCGTCCGGCGAAAGCAAGTCGAAATGTGCTACAAGGAGTAATGAAGGAAGGCCCCCAGTAGGCGAACCTGGTTCACGATGGTCAGATGCGGGGATGAGTGCCGAGAGCGTTGGAGTATAAGAGGAGATGTAGATGTCCAAGAAGTACCGTTCCTTGCCGTTGTCAGACGGGATCGGACCCATGGCGTGGAGGGGTAGGGAGCAGAAGACTGAGGTCGGACACTACCAGACGCGCGATTGCTCTGGTACTTTCAACTGACGAAGTCTGTGGATGACGGGTTCGCCAACGAGCTTGTAAAGCTCTGTAAGAACGTGAGCCAGAGTTTGATTATAATGCTCTGAGTCGGGGCCGTTTTTTCTTGCATCCAATAACTCCTCTTTTAACGCACTTGCGCGACCGAAGAAATCCTTAGAGGTCGGGATGAGAGAGGGAGACGTGTGATGAAAAAGGATAAGAATGTCAGAGCGCCAAGTGGAGTGGTTTATAATAATGACAGGGCCGGATGAGGCGGCAGAACGGAGTGTGTCAAAGGATGGCGATGCTAGGAAGTCATCGAAGCCCGGCAAGGCGTGAATTTGCGAAATGAGGCCGTTGCGGACCTTCAAAAGCCCACGTTGCTTCACCAAGAGACGACCAAACGGGTCCACCGCCCTGAGGTTATCGGCTCCGCCATCATCCATGCTTAATTTATGGCTCGGTGGGATGGACTTGGTGAGCTCCTCGAGGTCTCGATTCACCGCTGAAAATTTGTGTCCTAACTGTGGGTCTGCCTCGAGAAGTTGATCGATTGAAGCACGAAGGTGACGCATCTCCGACCAAAGTAAAGCTCTCCCTCTTTCAAGAACCTCTACAGCTTGCTCGAGTTGGTGCAGGTCGACCTGAAGCGAAGCATAGTCCAGTGGCATCCTGAGAGCGTTGTTAGTCGTGGCGAGAGTCGTGGCGAGAGCGCCTTGCTGTAGCTGCAAAGTTAGCGCCAAAAACAGGGTGTCCTGCATCGATGACATAGCGCTCTCGTACGCTTTGGAGACGGAACGGTGTCGCAAACGCCGCGCAAAAGCTGCCCACCGGCATGCAAAGCGGAATCGATCAACCAAGCTCCCATGAACGTCGTCAGCACACTTTGAGAGTAGTTCCAGCCCTTCGTCGACATCTTGCGTATTGTGACCTGGAAAGGATATGGAGCGGGCGAACAAAGCCAGGGAAAGGTGTTCAAGTATTTCGAAGCGCAGGTACTGAATAAATGGACGCTCAAAAGCTTGACGGAGTGTACTGATCGATTCGTCAAGGTACTCGATCTTGTTTGTGCGCTTGAATGCTTCAAAGAGGACCTCGCCGAATGAGTCGAAAAGGCATATCGCAAACAGATGCCTTGGAGCTGAAGCAAGTATGGTTCGGCCCTTTTTGATAGCTTCGTCGATCTTCTTTGTGTCGTTATTGCGGATCCCAGAGCGTAACCCACGAAGGAGCTCCTGCTTCTCGAGTATCCGACCAAGTTCCGGATCTCCGCCTCGATGCTCCCCAACGGACACCGGATGAGATAGCGGTAAATCGCCGGAAGATGCTTCCACGCCTTCGATAGAACCGAAGTGTTGGAAACGCTGCTTCGCGAGGTCTTCCAAGGACCGTTTGAAAAAAGTGTGTTTCTCAGGAGACGAGCCGAGAAAGACACGCGAGCGATACATTGCCTCCTCTGAATATTCTGGGGTCTTGTGCATCGTCGATCGGATCACCGCAATCCCCGTGACGAGCTGTTGAAGTTCGACTACAAACTGATCCTGAATGTCTCCAGGGGAACTGGAAGCAATGATTTCATCTAGGATGGACACAGCTTCCTCATAATCATCATTCACAAAAGTCATAAGATAGCGATTGCTGAGACAAATAGCAAGGGCGCAGTGAGCAACTCGTAGTTCTGGTTTGTGCGTCCTCGCCAGTGGCAAGACTCGCAAACACTCAATAACTTGAGTCAATGGTTGATCGGGGACCCGTGGACGGATTTTGGATAAAACTACTCCGACAAAGAGAGCGATGGGGCGAGTGGTATCGCCATTGGACATATCCGAGGTGAGGAGTTCGCGGCAGAGGACTGCCATCTCCCCAATGTTCTGCATCACATTTCCAGCTTCGAAACCCACTTGAAAGGCCAACGCATCCACGAGTAGTATGGTGACTAGACGACGCGGGACTTCAAATGCATCGAGAGGCTGGTTTAACAGGTGGTGGAGGCATTTGGCTGCAAAAATGGCATCTTGGGGTTGCTTGGACATTTGCGAGCGCCTATATAGTGCAGAGGCGAAGTAGAATAAAGTTTTAAGGATCAAAGGACCGTGTTCTGACCACAAATGCGGTGGGAGGAGTATTGATTCGGTGAAATGAAAAATTGACTTCTCGAGATCTTCCCTTTGATCTGACAGCATGTGCTGTTTGAGTCGCGTTATAGCCATACCAAGAACAGAGAAAAGGCGAAGAGGATGAGATGGAGATGATATAGCGCGATGTTGTTGGAACTGTGTAATCAACGAATCGATTTCGTGAATAGATCCTGAAAATAAGTAGTCGGACATAGTTGGTACCACGGGATGGGGTATCAGGCCATCAGGGACTTACCAGGAACGTCGGCCATGCTTCCTGTAAACACTCAAGCTTTAAGAGTCGGAATGCGAAGTGATGCAACGAGTTGGACCACAGGATTTGAGGATGAAAGAAAGATGCAAGTCAAAAATAGGCCTTGACCAGGATTGTGACCACCTTGAAATCAGATGGAGGTAGGGCACGACATACAACCGGTATTCTCACACGACTGCGGCTTGGGCGTCTGTCCCAATCCACATAAACGTCAACAGGGAACTGCTACCAAAGAAAATACCAGCAGCAGGAGGCCGATCTGCGCGGCCAACACTACATGAGGACGAGATACAGACAGTGGTGCCGTGCCGTAAGCCCCCAATTTGCTGTCACAAAACTGGAAAGGGATTATTATGTTCAGCCCTCCAAATTTCCCGCTCTACCATCCCCTGGTTCGGCCATAATGACCTCAAGAGTCCCGAAGAGGTCCTCCTGAGCGTCGAAAAGGAACGTCGCAAACGGCGCGGGGCTCTTATAAGACGATTCATTGTCACCGAGGGTAAGGGCAAAACTCGTGAGTCGCACGTGGACAGAGACACTGGCAGTACCGTGACAATCGCAACCAGACTTATTTGACTTATTTGCTTCCATGAATAGTATATCGAAGTAGATCGAACTGAAGCACAAGTATAAGTTTTTTTTTTTTTTTTTGAATCAATATTTATTCCGGAGTACAGGCCCTGGGCCCAGACCGGTCGTAGCGTGCTACATTTGGGCGGTATAACTACAGTAGTAGCTGTATGTAATAAGTTATGTAATAATATGGGTCCCGGTGGGGCCAGTGTTCCGCCAACGCGCGAGTATCCGTACCGGGCGTCAGACGCCAAAATAAGTATTGTAAGTATTAGGGCCGAACCAGGGCACCCTGTGTTGCCATCTCAATCCGGTTCAGGGGGAAAGTAAGCTAGTGGGCCCGTCTCGGGGCGAGTGAACGCGCGACTCTCCTGAATGAACATAAGTAGTCGAATGGCGTCCTTCTTTCCAGGACCGACGAGGCGGCGGAATGGGAGGGGGTGAGCTTGGTTGGAAATGTTTGCTACCATGCGTTCCCAGTC
>QFDV01004034.1:7651-19279 GCA_003315845.1 Lactarius trivialis
TTAGATCGCTTCCCATTGCTTATCCCCCCACTTCCAAGAACACGCATTGTTCTTCTCACAACACTCTCCACGCAACCTTTCTTTCAGCCATCCCTCCTTTTATCCTCCTCTCAACATGGCACTATATCTCCAACCCCCCCAACCCATGATGTGGACAGTGCCTGCTCCCATTGTAGCATTCCCGAGAATGATGACTCTTAAACCAATCAACGATATCCCCCTCACTCGATCGATTCTCAAACTCGTATTACATGATCTCTCCGAGCGACTCTACCATTCCTTCCGGCAGCAAGTCCGGCTTGTGGTACATGGCGGCGCCGTCATGGTCCTACATCCCTTGTTCACACACCGGGAGAGTACGCAAGACATCGACTACCTCCACCGTGCCTTCGCAGCCGAGTACCGTGCGCTAGGCTTCACCGACGCCGAGGAGCGACTCCGCAACTGCATCACGGAGACAGCCATCAAGTTCAACCTCGGCGCCGACTGGATGAACGACCACGCAGACGTGGCATTGCCTATGGCTCTCGAGTGCGTCACTCCGACCCCTTACTCCATCGCTTACCTAACGAGAAAAAAAACCAACAATAGCCAGTTCGGTCGGACATACGACCCGATATTCAACGCCTCCACGCGGCCGGAGAACTCGGTTCCACAGACCATATTCAGCGAGCGCGGGCTTGCGCTCGTCGCCGTCCCGTGGCCGTGGGCGATGGCGCTCAAGCTTGTGCGCTATGCGAAGCAGGATCCCGTCGACTGCGCCGCCGTGCTTCGCCTCGGCTTTGCGCAGCGCGGTATACGATGGACCCTCGCTGGTCTCGAACAGTGGATCATGGAGCGCTGTTGGCCGATGGGCTATTCCGGCTACCAGCCTCCGCAGCGCGCGCAGCTCCGCCAGCGGATACAGGATGCGCTCACACGCGCGTTTCCCGAAGGCACGTCGCACCGCCCACCGCTACGCATGACAAGCGAGACGTCGCTATATTTCTCGCGGTGAAAGCTGCCGAGATTTCGATGAAGAAACTTAAAAGATTAAAACGTTGTAGCGATCTTTCTTTCCCGCGCATTTCTTGATCGCCACACGCTTGCCACGCCTGCCACATGCTGTTCTTGCTGCGCCCCGCTGCTGTCCTTCTCTGCTATGTCATTTCATCGCATCGCATCTCGTACCCTGATACCAAGCATCTGCATTTTTTACGTTATTACCTCGCAGTACCCGGACAGTAGGAGAGTAGAGATGGTTAGATAACTACTGTACTGTATTTGCGATGATGCGGCTGTCAGTCACTCTTTTTGATCAGTGCTTTACAGTGCATTGTATGTTTAATTTTTTGTAAAACGAGTAACATATCTGTTTCATAGCCTGATTTTCGTGGGAGATGCGTGCGTGAAACACAAGCACAGGATACGGTACCAATGTACGCCGTGCTGATGGCTAGGTATGGGTAAGGTCGGCGTACTGGTATGCAACCGCACCTGCTACACGTGTTATACGTCAAAAAGTTACATCTCAGCCCAGTCTCTCGGTTTGCGCACGTGTGCACTATCATGCTCCCCCTTTGGAAAGTACTTGCTGTATGCCACGAAGGGCTATGACGGTCCATGCGACCATCCCGTTTCGAGTTATTATTAGCCGTTACACCGCCTTAGGATCACTGGCGACCACCGGTTCCCCTACCTGTAACTTGTGTGGGGCTCTCTGCACTGCCTCAGTTGCTGTCGGCGGCGAGGAACGTTCCTGTGGTGTTCTCGCGATTCATGAGACTTGTGACAGCTAAAGATATGCCCGAGGACTGTGAGCCCCTCTGGCGCACCGGATTGGAGACTAATAACAGGCCAACAAGGCCTAGTATCCAATAGGGGTATCATCGCAATTTAGTACTAAGTAAGTTTTAAGTTACAGTAACTGGATTGTTAGTTCCCTGGACTTGGTGACTCTACAGTACCAGGAACCCAACATTTCACACCATCGCGCACGGCCTGGATCAAGGCTCTCATCATTTCCGATCAGTTTACTGTTCTTTGATCACTGCGCGCTCATAGCCTGTGCGCCCCGGAACGACACCGGCGGCCGGCCCAGACTTTCCGAACATCTTGCGGAGATCGCCGACGAGTGCTTCGGGCTGCTCGTACGACGGAAAGTGTCCGCCGGCCGAGTGCTCCGACTCGAACACGACCGGTAAATTGGCACGTAACAAGCTGTTTACAACAGCTCATCAGTTATCAATGGTCGAGCGAAGGCATGCATGAGAGAGCGCACACTTTGGGGAACCGGATGATCTCTTTTGGGAAGAAGGATATGCCGACAGGGACGGTCGGCTTGGGGTAGCTGAATACTTGGTTGGCGAGCGTGAGCTCGTAGTAGATCCGGACGGACGCTGCGGGTCCCGCGCGCGAGAACCAATAGATCGAGACCCACGTGAGCACTGAAAAACGGAAGGTTCAGTTGTTATCTAGGGTCTTGGAGATCTGTGCGTTTTTGACGGACCTTCGTCGTCGGTCCATGGATACGCATCGGTCCACGCGACGAGCTTCTCGTATATCCACGCGAGCAAGCCGACGGGCGAGTCGGCCAAGCTGAACCCGAGCGTCTGCGGCTTAGTGGACTGTGCGGAAAAGTAGCCCATGCCGTTTTTGAAGTGGCTTTGGGCAGCGGCTGCTGCTTCTCGCTCGGGCGACGTGAATGACGTGATCAGGCACTTGAACAGCGTTATTGGGTCTTCAAAGAAGCTGGGCGGGCTGCATCTATAGGGACGATGAGAATCGGAGAGCCAGGTGACGGTGCGGCTTGACTTACATGGGCATGTTCGTATGAGACGCTTTGACATGTTTAGGGCCGTATTTGGCAGCCGCGGTAATTGTCAGCTACGCGATGGTGATTCAAAATCGCCGTCAATCGGGAGACGTTGTTGTCCATCAATAAATTTCTTACGAGATGACCCCAGTCTCCACCTTGCGTCACGTATTCGGAGTAGCCCAGAGAGTTCATGAGCTTGTTGAAGAGCTGTACAAGTTCATGAGCACACACGCGAGAAGAATATCGCGGAGCTGGGGTTCACCTCGGCGTAGTGCTCCGCATGAAAGCCTTTCTTCGACACCCCCTCCGACCATGCGTACCCAGGAAGACTGGGCGCAACGACATGGAACGACGGGTGATCATCAGAAACCGCCGTCAGGAGCGGCAGTATCTTCGTCACCTCGAGGAAGCTTCCTGGCCCTACACACCCAAACAACGGCTTTAACAAAAAGGCGGGGCAAACAAAACAAAACAAAAACGGGAGAACGTACAGCCGTGGACGAAGAGCAGCGGGATGGCACCTTTAGCGTCACTGCGCTGATGCACATAATGCACGTTCAGTTCACCGAACCCGTCCACGGGGAGTGTGCGCGTGAACATGGGGAGCGCGTTCAGCTCGCGCTCGTGCGTGCGCCAGTTGTACCCGTCCTTCCACCTGCCTACGAGCCGCCTGATATCCGCGAGTGGCGCGCCGTAGGTCCAGTCGGCAGCGTCGATCTCGTCTGGTAGACGGGTGTCGTCTAGCTTGCGCTTGAGTAGCGCGAGCGCGTCGTCGGGGACTGCGATTTGGAAAGGCTCAGAGGTCATGGTGGGGGTTACAAGTTGGAAATAGGGCGGAAGTCGGCGAGTTATTCGAATTGCCCATGGGAAATGGCACCATCAATTCAATCACTGTGGCCCCTTCTTTTCCCAGTGGGAACCAGCGGGAATGCTAAACCAATGGCAGTGGGACTCGGAATGATGACTGACGGCTGACAAACGCCGCTGACAGACGCCGCCGCGCGGGTCTGGATCCTGATTACATCAGCGGTTCCTCGTTCTGGCCATTCTCGTCGTATTAATTCTCACGCCGCATTTTCTGGTCCACAGGTGGTATTCACGTATAACACTACTCCGCTCTGCTCCTCGTCAATTTTAGCTCTTACAATCAGGAGGAGGACTAAAACCACAAAATACTTCGATCCCAGTCATACAGCACTCGCTGGCAGAGTCCCTGTTTGATCAATAGCCGCTACATCCTGAGACAACGCCCGCCGCGGGTCCAGATTTGCCGAACATCTTCCTGAGGTCGCTTACGAGTGCTTCAGGCTGCTCGTACGCCGCAAAGTGCCCGCCGACCTCGTGCTCCGACTCGAACACGATGTTTGCTTGGGCTCGCAACAAACTACTCTCGCACCCCCTCGTCAGTCCAAACCGAAGAAGGTATGATACAACGCACACTCTGGGAGAATGTAAGATCTCCTTGGGGAAGAAGGACAGACCGATTGGGACGGATGTTTTGGGAAACCTGGTCATATTGTGCGCATGTGCAAACTCGTAGTAGATCCTGACGGACGCTGCGGGCCCCGCGCGCGAGAACCAATAAATCGAGACCCACGTGAGCACTGAGAAATGAGGTTCAGCTATAAGGCTTGTAAGTTGCTTTGAGGTGTTGTACCTTCGTCGTCGGTCCACGGATATGCGTCTGTCCACGTGACGAGCTTCTCGTATATCCACGCGAGCAAGCCGACGGGCGAGTCGGCCAGGCTGAACCCGAGCGTCTGAGGCATGGTGGACTGTTCGGCAAAGTAGCCCCTGCCATTCTTGACGAAGCTCTGGGTAGCGGCTGCTGCCTCTCGCTCGCGGGACGTGAAGGGCGTGATCAAATACTTGAGTAGCGCTATGGGGTTTTCAAGGAACTTGGGCGGGTCGCACCTGAAACCAAGATGATGAGAATCGGCGAAAGAGCAGTTACTGTAACAGCGAATTACATGGGCATGTTTGTATGACACGCTTTGACATGTTCAGGACCATATTTGGAAGCCGTGGTAATCGTCAGCTACACGATGAAATTCAAAGTTTGCCAGATGTGCTGCCAATGAAAACGGAGTTTTCTTACGACATGCCCCCAGTCTCCACCTTGCGTCACGTATTCGGAGTAGCCTAGAGAGATCATGAGCTTGTTGAAGAGCTGGGTTGGGGCGGTACAGTCGGGAATGAGCACATATGCGAGAACGATCGCGGAGCTGCCTCACCTCGGCGTAGCACTCCGCATGAAAGCCTTTCTCCAACACCCCCTCCGACCATGCAAACCCGGCAAGACTCGGCGCAACGACGTGGAACGACGGCTGATCAACAGAAACCGCCGTCAGGAGCGGCAATACCTTCGTCACCTCGAGGAAGCTTCCTGGCCCTGCGCACCCATGCAACGACTTAACAAAAGGCGGAGAAAAACAACCACAGGAGAACGTACAGCCATGGACGAAGAGCAGCGGGATAGCACCTTTGGCGGCACTGCGCTGATGCACATAATGCACGTTCAGTTCGCCGAACCCGTCCACGGGGAGTGTGCGCGTAAACATAGGGAGCGCGTTCAGCTCGCGCTCGTGCGTGCGCCAGTCATACCCGTCCTTCCACCTGCCCGCGAGCCGCCTGATATCCGCGAGCGGCACGCCGTAGGCCCACCCAGCGGCGTTGACTTCGTCTGGAAGACGGGTGTCGTCGAGCTTGCGCTTGAGTAGCGCGAGCGCGTCATCGGAGACAGCGATTTTGAAAGGATTCTCAGAGGTCATGGTAGGAGTAATGGGTGTTATGAGTCGGAAATAGGGTGGAAGGGAGCGAGCGATTCAAATGGTCCCATCGAGATATTCACCATGCTTCGGCGGGCAAGACCAAAGTGGGTCTCGATTACATCAGCGATACAGTAGAGTTGTTGCATGCGATGAGGTGGATCCCTCTTGTACATGTACCGTATGTACTGTACAATTAGTCCAAATGAACTTGTCTTTCTTCTCCCACTCTCCAAGCATGTCATGCGATAATTGAGCGCTGAGTTTCCCACCGCTCTCCGCTCACGCTGGTCATTTGTGGTGGATGTAGTTTACTAGTTCCCGATCGATAAAGAAGCTTCATTGGCTCGACAAACACATCACCGCTACCACTCTGCCATATCATCACAACTTCATTTACAAAGGCAAATAATATATAGAGTGTATGTCAACAAAGAGACCTTTGCCGTCTGGGCGCCATACTGCACCGACCCCGAAATGCTCGCACGCCGTATCGCCGTGCTCCCGGAGCACGCGGAAGGCATCAACCCGGTCGCCGCTTGGGCCTCAGTGCGTTTTTTTTTGGACTTCTCCCCCACTGGCACTTTACTCACTCCATTCCAACCAATTCCCTCAACAACAGAGCTGTGCGGGCCAATGTCCGATCCAGTATCGGGGGAGCCGACCGGGAGCATACTCGTCGTCGAGGCGAAGAGCCTCGCCGCGCAGCGAGGGCAACTTGACCACTTTGTTGCAACAAACGGCTTTGCCAGTGGGATAAAGAAATGCTCGAGATCAAACTGGCCACCATTGCCCCTGTCGACCAAGTTGCCCAGTGAAAGTTCTGATTTTTTATTTATAAAATTCGTTCGCAGTGCTGCAGTTATTGTTAGCCCCCTTCCAGGCCTTGCCCGGAGGGTCCCGAGCTGAAGAGATAAAAGATATCAATGAAAGCAGGCATGTATGAGTCCCATCGTGACCGTTATGCGTATAGTCCGCATATGGAGAGGGAGACGCACGATGCCGCAGTATAGTATCACACACACGAACCTTGAAGTTACCTGCTGTTTGCCTGTGTCCAACGTTGAAGTCGCCAGGCTTCTTCACAGATTCCACGCGTGGCGTACCCCCTCTGTTCTCTGTTCTCATGGTTACAGGTAACCGTGATGGTCCTTGGATCGTTGCCGGGGGGCGAAACGAAGAGCAGAAACTACTCCGCGATCTTGCCGCTCTAGCCCAGTTTGCAGGCCCCGTTTAGCCGCCCTCGCACTCCCGTAGCCCCATCTCTGCACTCATCATGTGTCCTATCACCGACCGCGTCATGACCACCCCCGAGGCAGAGCATCAGGCCCAGGAAGATATCACCTCCCTTGTCGTGTTTGGCCCACCATTCGATCATCCCAAGGCAATTGTTGTTCTTTGCAGCTCTGATAAAGACGTCACCTTCCGTGTTCACGAGGTGATTTTGTCTATGGCATCCCCCGTCTTTAAAAGTATGTTTACATCGCCACTGACGTCACTCAGGACTCGCCTCCGGTGTGATCAATGTGGCCGGGAACAGTGAGGTTTGGCGCATTTGCTGACTGTGATCTATCGTCTCATCCTTATCGAACTACGTTCCCGAGCGATTTCATTCCCACTATCATAATCGCCGACAAGTATGAGATGGTCGCTCCAGGTCACTGACTAATTTAAGACTTTGCAACCTCAGATGCATGCCCACTGGCAGCGGACGCCTTCTGCATTGCTTACACGGATGAACTCAATGTGACGTGGCTCGGGCGGCCTCGCTTCGACACCCGTTGACCCCAGAAGTCGTCATGGTCATGTCCGATCCCGAGAATGCGGTATTGCCCCGTTTCAATGTCTGTTGAAATATCGCCGAGCTTGTGCGGCCGCTGCCCTTTCCATAGTCCAATCTCTCTCGGGCTACTTCTATGTCTACAGGATGATACGGTCCAAATCATCCTCTTTCTTCCAGTCGAGGTGTGCTGATAAACTCGGGAGCCTGGCCATGGCGATCCCAACGTGAATTTTCTTACCTGGGGACGCTCGAGCCGCTAGAGGGAATCACAGTGCTCCATCCGTTTAGAGGATATCCATTTCGCTTTCGGGTTTGGTGCCCAGTACACAATGTACAGATTGATTTTTTTTTTGAAATTCATTTATATCCCGGCTGATCATTGGCCCAGACCGGTCGCAGCATGAACAAGCTACACTAAGAGAAAGGGGGTGCTAAGGTACTCCCCAGTAGGCGTAGGTTGCAAGTCTACTAGGAAAGATGGTGGCAAGCCTCGGCCGATAACTCGTGTTTTTAATTTAAATTTTTACTTACGGTCGCGCGATGTCGCTTCGAAACGGCTTATGGGGTCGGGACTGGCCGGCCGAACCCTGCGCTCCGGGGAAGAGCGGTGGGGGGGGAGGGGTCAAGAAGGGGAGGGGCGTCAGCACGGGGTGGTGACGGGCTCGCGTCCTGGGGGGTGAGCAGGATTAGGGGTCAAGGAGGGGAGGGGCGTCAGCACGGGCGCTCGCGTCCTTGAGATTTAGGCTTCCGACGGAACAACTTGTCGGGGGAGCCATGGGGATTAACGAAGGTGGGCGCAGGGTGCTGCTGGTTGGGCAGGCGTGAGCCTGGATTTGTTGAGTTTGAGTAATGACTGGGAGAGAGCCTAGTGCAATGTGCAGATAGTCAAGTCCTTAACCTCAGGGTAAGGGACACGTGACGCCTGTTGAAGCCTGCCTCTATTTCTCACTCTCATCTCTGGCTGTATGCTCATCTGGTGTCCTGGCGCATGCCTACCCACCTAATGGCGGTGCAATCATAGCGTCTGGAAACGGCATGTTACCTCCACTGAGAACAGCGACGCTGGCGGCAGCGGACGTGCCTTCACGCTTCTTAAGGGGCCTAGGGGTTCGTCGCCATGAACAATGTTAACTGTATTACACCGTAAATATTGTCGAGAGTCCCTGAATTTGGTCTACTCGACGCTCTGAGGTTCTCTCTGCTCCTCGTCAATTTTAGCTCTTACAATCGGGGTGCATAAGGAGAAGGACTAGAGCCACGAAAATACTTCGATCCCAGTCGTACAGCACTCGCAGGCTGCTCTGTTTAATCAGTAGCCGCTACATCCTGAGACAACGCCCGCCGCGGGTCCAGACTTGCCGAACATCTTCCGGAGGTCGCTCACGAGTGCTTCAGGCTGCTCGTATGCCGCAAAGTGCCCGCCGACCTCGTGCTCCGACTCAAACACGATTTTTGCTCGGGAATGTAGCAGACTGCTCTCGCACCCCCTCGTCAGTCCAACGTAGGATAAACCGAAGAAGGTATGGTACGACGCACGCTCTGGGGGAACGTAAGATCTCCTTGGGGAAGAAGGACAGACCGACCGGGACGGATATATTGGGAAATCTGGTCATGTTGTCCGCATGTACGAACTCGTAGTATGGCCTGACGGACGCTGCGGGGCCCGCGTGCGAGAACCAATAAATCGAGACCCATGTGAGCACTGCGAAACCAGTATCAGTTGGGTTTGGATCTGATAGGTGTTAATGCACCTTCGTCGTCGGTCCACGGATACGCGTCTGTCCACGCGATGAGCTTCTCGTATATCCACGCGAGCAGGCCAACGGGCGAGTCGGCCAGGCTGAACCCGAGCGTCTGCGGCTTAGTGGACTGTTGGGCAAAGTAGCCCCTGCCATGCTTGATAAAACTCTGGGTAGCGGCTGCCACCTCTCGCTCACGCGACGTGAATGACGTGATAAAGCACTTAAGTACTGTTATAGGGTCTTCAAGGAAATTGGGGGGGTCGCATCTAGTTTTTTTACAGGAGATGATGCATGATGATGAGAATCGGTGGAGAGCTGTTAGGACGGCTTACAGGGGCATGTTTGTATGACACGCTTTGACATGTGTAGGACCGTATTTGGAAGCCGTGGTGAGTGTCAGCTACGTTAAATTCAAAGCTGCCGTCATTACTGCTTATACCGTAATGTGGAGTCTCACCATCTCGCCCCAGTCTCCCCCTTGCGTCACGTATTCAGTGTATCCTAGCGAGATCATCAACTTGTTGAAGAGCTGGGTCGGGCGGAAACAGTTGCGAGCGCGTGCTCAAGCGCGGAGCTAAATGACGCTCACCTCGGCGTAGTGCTCCGCACGAAAGCCTTTCTCTGACGGCCCTTCCGACCACGCAAACCCAGGAAGACTTGGCGTAACAACGTGGAACGACGGGTGATCAGCGGAAACCGCCGTCAAAAGCGGCAGTACCTTCGTCACCTCGAGGAAGCTTCCTGGCCCTACGCGACTTAACAGAGGCGGGGCAGAAACAAGAGACGGCGGACGTACAACCGTGGACGAAGAGCAGCGGGATGGCACCTTTGGCGGCACTCCGCTGGTGCACATATTGCACGCTCAGCTCACCGAACCCGTCCACCGGGATTGGGCGCGTAAACATGGGGAGCACGTTCAGCTCGCGCTCGTGCGTGCGCCAGTCATACCCGTCCTTCCACCTGCTCACGAGCCGTCTGATGTCGGCGAGCGGCGCGCCGTAGGCCCACTCGGCGGCATTGACCTCGTCCGGCAGACGGGTGTCGTCGAGCTTGCGCTTAAGTAGCGCGAGGGCGTCATCTGGGACAGATATTTTGAAAGTCTGTTCAGAGGCCATGATTGGCAGATTGTAGTGTGGGTCGCAAACAGCTGGAAGGCGACGATGGTTAGAAAAGGGGCCTTTTGCGGGATGCCAAGATCCGAAAGGCGTCGCGACCTCGCCTCCGAGTCGGACTCGGACTTATCTTCGAGACGTTCTTCTGCCCATTTTCTACTCAGTCCCCAGTTTATTTATTTGTTCAGCTATTACTTCTTGGGCAAGAGAACTGTAACGATGACAACCCCCACGACGTCTTGTCCCCTTCCCTTTCTCTCGCTCGCTCCAAGGAATCGCTTGCGGCGTTTACTCGTCGTTGTTTCGAATCGCCTTGTGGGGGGTATGTAGTTATGCGAGTGGGACTGCCATATCGCTGTTATCCAGTCGTTTTAAGAATGTTGCTCTTATTCCCTTGTTACGCGTCGCCCTAATACAGTATAGTACTAGTTCGAGTCCGAGCCTGAGCCTGATTCTGTAGACGACTCCTCATCATCAAAGTTTTCCTGCAGTTTCAAAAAGTCCGGTGTCCCGAGACCCGTGACCTACCAAACCGAAAATCAGCCAACATCGAAAATGAAGAGACGCGGGACGAACAGCATCCCATCCAATGGTGGCAGAGAACCCGTTGGTGCCGCAGCCCGGGTTAGACCCAGTTAAAATATCGTTGAGGCCATTGCGGCCTTTGCCGTACAGCCAGGGATTGAGGAAGCCGAACGGGCGCAAGCCTATTGAAATCCGGTAGTCGTTGAGAAGTGAGATTATGCCTGCCACGGTCTGTACATTGAGGGTCAGCTGGATGCCCGGGGATGAATGACGCAGAGCGGAGGGAGGAAGAGAAGATGCACCGGTGTCGCGCAACTTGTGCCGTCCTCGACCTCCTTGAAGATGACAATAAATTTGAGAGCCTGCGCGGAGATGTCGGGAATGCCGCGGCCGCCCTTGCTGCACGAACCACGAAAATTATAAAGTAGGTCGGGTCAGGTCTCGGCAGATAACGCACTTGTACATTCCGTTAAGCTCAGGCTGTTTTTCCTTGAGGTACTTCAGGTAGGGGAGCAAAGCTACTTTCTGGTAGGGAGGGCGCTCGAAATGCTTCGAGAAGCCGCCCCCGGAGAGTGGCGCGGCGACTTCAGGGTCATGTCTTGTCGTGCCCTGTGTCGGGTGTCCTATTAACAGGATGTGATCGCGACCGAGACCGTGACGTCCCCGAGGCATTCCCGAAGCGAGTCCGAAGCGACGTCAGAGGTCGGGGCCGGACCTGACATCGAACCTGTACGAAGTTTCGGGCCGCGCGGGGCCTACGTAGCCGGCTCCGACCTTGGCGCGCGTCGTGCATGGCACGGGTTTTGATATACTGTACGGCAGGGCCCTGGTGTGGTGCTCAGTGCAGATATGCAGGAGGGGGAAAAAGAGCATCATTCCCAGAACCTGATAGTTACCTGGG
>QFDV01004034.1:19307-34397 GCA_003315845.1 Lactarius trivialis
ACCTGTTTGTGCTGTCTCTCAAAGTCAGTCTCGTGGGCGAAGCCGGACCTGGTCGTGTCGGTCGACATGGAGTCAAGGGCGAGAGTAGGTGTTTGACCGTGCTGTCGGTGAAGGTGACTAGCGTGGTCGATCGGAACGGGCCGGCGGCGGAGCGTGACCCGGAATGTCGGCCAGCAAAGGACTTCGTCGAAGCCCGTTGCTGGCAGACATACCGCTGCCCGCACGCGGCGATGTTCCGCCAGTAGCGCTCGCATGTACACGTGAATGGGGGCGGGAAATAGAACGACAACATCACCTGTAGTCGCAATCCGGGTAATCAAGAACTCGCTCACGAATGTCGAATCTGCGTGCATGGTCGGGACCAAAGGCACTTCCCACGAGGGCATAACTGCTGTGGCAGCGACTCTGCGAGATCTTGCGAATGGAATCATTCATTTCACAAATATAGCCCAGTCGACTGGCATGGATGGTCATAAAAACATCTAAGTGGACTCGACAATAGTAGTACAAGGGGATTGGTTGATTAGTGAATCGATGCTTGTGCCCTCATGCACCCTGCAATCAATGTCTCAGGATTCCATACTCCATTGTTTTTTGTGAACACTCGCCTGCAACTGAAGACAGTTTCCGGCAGCCAGCTGTGGTTGACTAGTGGATGAAACATTCATCGCGTTGTCACTGTCTAGATGAGGAAGCTGCCAATGAGACAGACGAGTCTTATGCCGGAAAGCGTCGCATACCTGAGCCTGGCCCTACATTCCATTCGACTCCAGGCGAAAGTCTGTTTCCCATAAGTTTGTGGCAGAGAATATGGGTATAGTAACGAGCGTACCGCTTGATAAGGGCTTCTCCTCGTCGCTCGAGGTCTAGTTGCTGTGCGCGCAAACGTTCATTTGTAGCCGTGTCAAGGCTACCAGAGACGCGAAGGAGATACGCCTCTGTGCGGAACTCCTGGGTATCCTGGCGTAAGGACTGCAACTCGGTCGAAATCTTCTGTCTCTCTTGATCGGAAACCTGTTCATTGGTTGAGGCAGACATGCCAGTGCCAGTGCTGGTGGCGGGTAGATCATGTTCGATAAGTGCGAATGTGTGACCATCACGGTCATGTGCCGTGTGACTGTGATACTTGGCGCGTATGATCGCCGCAACTGTACATGTATAGGTCCTCGCTTTGAGTCCCCCAATAGGCATGCCTGATAGCGCTACTTCGAGCTCGGGGTCAAAGAGCGCCATAAAACCCATCGATTCCCACTCGGTTCATCGTATCACCTCGGGTCAGGTCGTTATTGACATACAGACGGCCGCGAAAGAGCTCGTGGAAAATGCTCTCGATGCGGGTGCAACAAACATTGGCCTGTCATATCCATTGCTTTGTTACACCTCTTAGCTGAGAGATACTGCAGAAGTCCGCTTTAAAGACTACGGCCTAAAGTCCATCGAAGTCATTGATAATGGGAGTGGTATCGCACCTGAAGATTATGAATCTATAGGTATGTCACCATTACCTTATTTCTATTCCGACCTCCCTGACCGTCGTTGCCGAACAGCGCTGAAACACTGCACCTCAAAACTTGCCTCCTTTTCTGACCTGACCTCCGTCCTCACTTTTGGTTTCCGTGGGGAGGCCCTTTCTTCTCTGTGTGCGCTATCAGAAAGCGTGACCATCACCACTGCGACTTCTGCTCAGTCACCGATGGGCACCATACTCACTTTCGACAACACGGGTCGCCTCACCGGCCAAAGCGGCAAGGTCGCTAGACAGGTTGGTGCCCCTCTCCCATATTTCCCCTGCCCTATCTGAAAGCTGATAGTGGCGCAGCGCGGGACTACGGTTAGTATCACGGGTTTATTCAAGCCGCTGCCTGTCAGGCGGAAAGAGTTCGAGAGGCACGCAAAGCGAGAGTTTGGCAAAGCGTTGCATCTTCTCACCGCTTACGCGCTCGTCCCATGTACCCGGGAAAACAATGGTGTCGTTTTGACCGTCTCTAACACTCCTGATGGCGGGTGCGTATCTTCCTGCATGCTAAAATGTATCTCACAGAGGAGGCTATGTCAGAAAGAAGACTGCGCAGCTCCGTACAGACGGTGCCACGTTAATTCGTTCCTCCGTCGGCGCACTTTGGGGCCCAAAACAGCTCGAGAATCTTGTCGATCTGCGTCTGTCGTTTGAGGTAGCTCCTGAGAAGGCAGTTTTGCGGCGCCGAGAAGAAGGCGGTGCCAGTAACCAGTATGTTTCTTGCTACCTCACCATGCCTTGATCTTCCAATCATATCCAACAGTCAAATACGTGTGGAAGGGTTGATCTCCAAGTTTACTCCCGGTGCAGGACGGGTCGGGACTGATCGCCAGTTTTACTTCATCAATGGGCGGCCTTGCGCACCGGCGAAGGTGCAAAAGGCAATCAACGAGGTTTATCGTACGTTCAACGCTAACCAATCTCCCTTTGTCATAGCAGACTTCATCTTGCCGACTGGTACGACCAGAAGCCATCCCACATAAATTCGTCGTGATATAAACTTATACAGATTCTTGTGACATCAACGTGAGCCCAGACAAGCGGACTATCCTCCTGCACAGCGAGAACAATTTGATTGAATCCCTTAAGGTTCGCCTCTGTAGCCCACAATTGGCGTTTCACGAATCTTACAGAAACCTCCAGGCGGCGCTGACGGAAGCATTTGATAATGCACGGTCAAGCTTTGTGCTTAACGCAACTCAAGTTGCGCGAGCTCAGAAGGAGACTGAACTTCCTCCGACAGAAGGGGGCAGCTCAGCAAAGTCCCCCTTATTCATACCGGATGACGACGACGCCTCTGGTGCTGAACAAGTCGGAGACATTGCAACTGGCGGGCCAAGTGGTGAGATAGCGTCTACGGAGGATAGTGCTGGCCTTTCTATCGAGCAGGAGCCCGACGATGCTTCACCACCTTTAGAAGGGCACCTCCCAGTCCAGAAACGACCGCGCTCGGCATCGCCAGATCCTGACTCTGACGAGGACACACGACCCATCAAAAAAGTCGCCGCTGCGCGTTCTCCTTCCCCAGAGCTTGTCTCTACCCCGGAGCCCTCGACCGCCGCGCCTCAACGCCTCGCTGGCCCCGGTCGTACCCCAGCACGGGTGGAGCAAATCCTGTCAACCAATACGAGCGGAACTGGGAGGGGAGTACAGATGGTGCTCGACACGTCTGGCGCGTCGTGGAATCTCAAGCCGGGCCACGAAGGGCCGCAGCGCAAGCGTCCACATCTGGCAGATGTCAGCGGGTCTAGTTCCGGCAAGAACGCGAGGATCAGCATGCGTGCCCGGCTGGCAGGGTTTGCTCGTGACGGGGTTCACGTCGTGCGGGACGAGGAGGACGAAGACAGCCCAGAGGAAAAGGAAGGGGTCGAGGATGAGGTCGAAGGGGTGAAGCGGGGTTCGAAGAAGGCGGAAATCGACGACGACGACGACGACGACGACGACTGCTGCGAAGCCGGTCATAAGGTGTCATCGTCGACGGATGTGGTGGATGAGACTATGGACATCGATCGCCCCGACAGTGAAGACGTGCCCCTCAAACCGAAACCGAGAGCGCGCGCACCGACAGCATCTCCAGCCACAAAAGGAGCCGATGACGCCGCCGAACCCACGTCGAGTGAGGAGATCCTGCTACTGGAAGACTCGCCGTCGGACACCGCACCGCCCAGCCACACTGCCGCTGCCGCTGTTACATCATCCTCGCACGACGCCGTCTCCCGTGTTCGGACCGAAGTCGTTCGCACCACCATCGGTAGTGCTCCGCCGCTCGCGTTTGACCTCGCGCGCACGACGAACGCATGGTCCGCGTATCTGGAACGCAGGGCCGCGTCCGCCCCGCAGCCCGCGGCGCGCTCGTCAGACCTGGAGCACGCGGACCTGGCGGCGGACAACGAGAACGCCACGGCGACGCTCGCGCGCGTGCTCTCCAAGGCGGACTTCGGGTCCATGCGCGTCGTCGGGCAATTCAACCGCGGATTCATAGTAGCGCGCCTGCGCAAGAAAATGGATGAAGCGGGCGCGGCGAACGACGACTTGTTTATCGTGGACCAGCACGCGGCAGACGAAAAGTATAACTTTGAGACGCTGCAGGCGACGACGCGGCTTGAATCGCAGCGGCTTTTCACGTGCGTTCGCTTTTACTCTTATTTTGCATCGTGGTGATGATCGAGATGATGACGCAGGCCGCGCGTGCTGGAACTGACCGCCGCGGACGAGCTCGTCGCGCTGGAGAACATGAGCGTACTGCAGCAAAACGGATTCGAGGTCGCGATCGAGGAGGACCAGCCGGCGGGGCGGCGACTGAGACTCGTGGCGCAGCCCGTGAGCAAGAACACTGAGTTTGACGTCCAGGGTGCGTCTCGTGTTCTTTCGTTTCTTCTGTATGATCCTGACGTCAATAGATCTGGAGGAGATACTGCACCTGCTGAGGGATCGGCCCACGGGAACGCTGGTGCGCTCGTCAAAGACGCGTGCGATGTTTGCGATGCGTGCTTGTCGCAAGAGCACGATGGTCGGCGAGCCGCTAAACGTTAAACAGATGACGACCGTGAGTCCACGCCACTTGTCACCGGGGGTTGTCCCTTCTCTTTCTCGTATTGACTGATCGATCAGATTATTCGGCACATGGGGACGATGGAGCAACCGTGGAACTGTCCGCACGGACGGCCGACGATGAGGCATCTGTCAGACGTTGGCATGGTGGAGAAGATGGAATGGAGGCCCGTGGAATGGGCGACGTTCATTTCGCGCTAGTGCTGTGGGCATACCACCTTGTGAAGACTTACCCTTACCCAGTCTGCTGTATTTAGTTGGTATCTTATGGAGATAGCGCTTGCTGAGCTTTCGTTGGGCCGTCTAAATCTATCGAACGCACCCTATTTTTGTCGCCTTGAAGCTTGAAGCTTGAACCACCCACCCTCCATATCATACATCACTACCCTCATCACAAATTCCGACACTCATCCCCACGGCTCGCTGGACTCAGCAACGGGTTCACTCAAGACTGGCGGACGACGTAGGTGTAGGCCACACACGCACTTTCGAGGTAGACGAGTAGTTATGTTAGCACGCGACCATACAGGATGCTCAAGACTTGCAGGCACGCACCCCACCAATCTCAACTTTTAACGGGAAGCAATGCCACCGGTGTGGCAGGGAGCGAGGGGAACTTAAGATGGACGTCCAGGTCATAGAATGGGAGCGAGCAATACTAGTAAAACAGCGGCATGATAATTTGCAGAGATAGATATGTAACCCACAGTAGTAACGATAGACGAACGCAGACGGTACAGGCAAAGGGCTAGCCATGTAAAACAAGAGACAGTCTAATTGTGTTGGAAAAAAGAGCACGGAATATAAAAGGTACATTGACCTCGAGCACAATGATGGAAATTGTAGAGGGGACAGCATTCGGTAATCATTCGTCCGTTCAGTCCCTTAACAGAAGCCGTATGATGTGCATCAAAAATAGCACGGCGAACGCCATCATGGCTGAGAGTATGCCTTTGACAAAGACCGACTCTTCCAGCCAACCGTACAAGAGCACCTGCGCGATTAGGGATATGGTGCCCGCGATCAGGGAGACCAGACCTGCGATCAGGGGTGAGGTAAGACATGCCCATATAGTGAATACGACACACTCACAATGCCGCATCGCCCAGACCCACTGGCGCGAGCGTTTCGACCCATCGCCACATTGAATCGGGTCGTCCCCTTTCCACGACGCCCGTGCTGGGAAGTCCGCAAACTTATTCGTTAAGAGGAGCCCGCTAAGTCCGGCGCTGAGGAAGAAGAATAGCGCGCTATAGGTAGACATCAGGAGATTCGCGCCGCATGCATGGGGAATGGAGTTGCTTTTGAGGGTAGAGAGCAAATAGACCTCGACGCAAGCTAATACTCTCGCCTGATCCCATGGAGCTCGTGAGAATGCCTATCCCTAACACGTCCAGAATATAGCTACCCACCACGGTCATTGAAATTGGCAGCCAATTGTGGTTCCACGATGTGAGTGCCGATGTAACTGTCCCCTTGACGCGGGCTACACAAAGTGTCAAAGATGAGTAATTGGACGTGGCCTCAGCGCTTACAAGTAATGTTGGCGTAGGCAGCGCGTTGCATTGGTTGGGACATAGAAATATGCTGAATACCCAGTGGGTAGCCGGGTATGCTTTATATGAATTCCATCTGAGGTGGCTTTCGCCTTGCAGGAACCCTCGTGTCCGCTCCCCTACTGTCCTCATGGTCGACGACCATGACATGCGTCACAGCCACTTCCCGCCTCGTGCCGATCAAAGAAATTCCAACTCCGACCAAACGACAATACAGTAATAAGAGTAGTTCTCCGAGCCAACCCAGTAACATGGGATCGCTCGATTCACAAGTTTCTATCTGTCGGGCTGGATAGAAGTGGTAGCTTAGCAATGAAATGCACCTCGTGTCATGGGCACTCGGGCTGATACTATCTCGTATCAAAATTGGCTCCATTTCGCATCGAGATTCTCCGTGCTGGTAGCACAACATTCAAACGCTCATTGCTGACGTGACTTGCACAGATATCACCGTACTGTGCTGTCCGTACGCTTTCCCAAGTTATCGGAGCTGGCATCTACGCCAACTTCCACAAAACCTCAACGTGGATCTCACCATCAGTGCTGGACGAATCTTTTGATGCGGAAATTGCTTGGGCGGTGTGGAGGTGGACGAGGACGAGGACGAGGACGAGGACGAGGACGAGGACGAGGACTCCTCTGTGCGCCATCTCCCCAGGCCAACATGTTCCCCGACAGTTATATACAGAACAGACTGGAATGGGGGAGATGAGGTCGACGAGAACCCTGACAAGGGGACGAGGATTGGAAACGGAGCATACTGTGAGTCCGATAGCTTTGGCGAAGCGATGAGATGCCACCTATAGCACATAGTCCCCACCATCGGATGCTTTCGCATTATCTTAACATGAAGCGTTGGTGCTTTTGCGACCTTCGGGTCACGTACATGATTCACAGGTCCGACAATGTGAATAGAAGGGATGTCGTACGCCTTACTGTAGACCCCGTTAAGCCAGTGCAGACTGCAACCATAGCCACTTTCTCATGCTCGTTGATTGCCGAGTAGATTCAGTAGCATTGTTATTGTTATTTTGCATGATAATCGTAGAATGAATTCGACTGAAATTTCCATGCAGTACCGTACCTGATTCATAACGTCCAAAGCCAAACAGATAGGAGCTGCGCAATTGTAAAAGGGGTGCCTCTGATGATGAGGGAGTAAACCTCCGATCTACGGCGAGGAAGGAGGTTATGGTAGGAAGCTCGGATGTGTAACACCGGATGTGGGGATGACTCTACGGTCTAGAAACTACGCATGCATTGATGGATGCGCTGAAAACGCGGATAGTATTTTCGAGCAGCAAAGCCAAAAAAAAACAGTCTGCGTTAACCATGAACGTTGGACATCGTGTATAAAATCTAGATGATACCTGGGCTCCGACACTACCAGCTCCAACACTGCCTTGGTTCCGAACGGCAAGGAATTTTGTGAAGCACATTCACCATTTCACGCAGCATGTCATCCTTAAAGATTCATTTGGGGCTAGTGTCTAAGCATATACACATGTACATCGTGCGTACATCGTGCGCAGGTCGCCTGTTCAAGTTCCGGTGCATCGCCGCCGCCGGGCCGTGCCTGAGCACAAAACCACAAAACACGTACATCACATACATTGGCAGGACTAACCTGGACTAACTTACTCTCAGAACTCTCTCACTGCGATGGGTCACCGGTTGTCATGATCACCACGCAAGCACGAGCCCACCACGAGATGAAGAAGACACTGTAGCCACGAGGGCCGAGGCCAAGGCCCCAGTGTCTTGGAGCAGGCGCAAGTGATGGGCAAACGTCCTACAAACGTCCTAGCTGTACTGCCCAAAGCTGTGCTGTTCGAAGTAAGGAATGGGCTGTCACGTTGCATCCTCGTCGACACCTCGAGGACCGACCTCGTTTCACGAATCATATAACTTGATATAAGTATGACCAACGAACTTGAACCCTCAAGCTGAATGAAGTCTATCGCTCCCAGTATCCCATTCAGTATGTATCGCAGAACCAACGTCACATGTAAGTGCTGAGCCCTGTACGATCTCGCCGTGCTCGTTTTTGACCACGTTCGGTTTTTGCAGACGAACTCCCGTCCACCGTCAAGTCATCCGCCGTCAAGTCAATGAATGACAGTTGGCGAGCAACATACCAGGCTTCATTGGCCCTGGTTCGTAGATTGTCCCACCCCTGCCACAGATAGTACTTACAAGTTCGATGGGTATTAGGCCGGGGTATTTGTTGGCGTCGAGGTCCCCCTGCTCTTCTTCTTCAAAACCGACTCAAATTTCCCTAATGGCATTGGATGTGACGCGAAGCAAGCGCTCCTGGTGTTGGCATACATCGACCTATTCTTCTCCCTCAGCGCTGCTGTGAGTGCGCTCATCCTGACCCTGGAGTTATCGGACGGCGGGACACCAGACTCGTCACGGGACTGTGGCGGCAGGCGCCTGTTGACCTGGTTGAGATGGCATTGTGAGTATCCCGTATCTGTCTAGTGTAACCCCCTTCCTCACCATAGATCCCAGGGATGTTCTCCCTCATCGGAGGCACCATTTTTCCAATCGTCCAGCTCCTCCTATATGTTTGGCTGGAAGAGTCTAACGTCGTTAGAATCACCCTTTCCGTTATTGCGGTGTTCGCCGGACTACCCATCATATTCCTCTTACCGCTTCCTTCAGGCAATGGCACATGCCACAGTATCGTAGAACGGACATCCCGCACAACGCCCACGACGCATGATGTATGATGCATGACGCATGACTATCTGTACAGTAGTCCGAGTCCCTAGATGGATATGTATTATTTAGTTGCGTAATGCAAATATACTGAAGCTTGGAATTGTATTCGTTCTACAGTTACTGTGTCCGGGGGCATTTTGGCTATCTAACCAAGCGACATGCTTTGCCGGGCTCACGCTAAGTTCCGTTTCCATTTCTCGTTCCCTTCAGGGCTCTCGTCTGCCTCACCTGGTTCGAGTCATCTCTCCCCCATTCCGGTCTGTTCTGCATGTAACTGTTGGAGAAGAGATTTAGCCTGACTCCGACCCCGTTATGCCAGTGCGCGCAGGGGTGCAGACCGTAGCCATAGTCATTCTACTCGCACTTGTTAAGCCGAGTACAGCAACTTAGTATAGTTATTTGAAGGCCATTGTGAGAAGTATAACACAACGTGAGCATAAAATACCTGAGTCTCTTCAGACTGAAGAGTACAGTATCTACAAAAATTATGAAGTGAAAAGATCATCGTCTCCGAAACGAGTGAACGAGTCCAGAGTCCACGGCGTAAATCAAGTGCTAATGAGACTGTGGCGTTTGTCGCTGCCCTGTAGGAAGCGAAATGAGAAACACCATGGGTAGAGCGGCAAACACCGCGATGGCAGAAAAGGTGATTCTAACTAAGTTTGACTCCTCAAGCCAAACGTATAAGAGGACTTGCGCGATTGGAAGAATAGTCCCTCCGATGAGAGAGAATATCCCTGCGATATACGGTGAGGAAGGGGGGTCAAACTGTAGATACGAGAGACTCACAATGCCATGATCTCACCCAGGTCATCAGGGGCCTGCCTACGTAGCCTCGCCACGAGTCTGATGTCTCCCCATCCGATAACTCCTGGGGTGTCTGCGCAGGGATCTTCCCCAGACTGTAGGTCAGGATGAGTCCACTGACCGCTGCGCTGAGGGAGAAGAATAGCCCGCTGTACGCCAACGCCAAGAGCGCTTGCTTTGCATCACTTCCGGTGCCTTTGGAGAAATTGGTGTCGGTTTTCATGAAGAAGAGCAGGAGGGCCTCGACGCTCACGACCGTGACTATCTCAACCTAAAACCCATTGAACTCGTAAGAACCGAATCCGCGGCAAGGTGGGCGTATATTATTAGAATCTACATACCACAGTTATTGAAGTCTGGTACGTTTCCAGCCAGCCGACATTCAACAACTTGACGCAAGACTTGACGGTGTTAGGTCTGTGAGACATGTGAGTCGGATAGGATAGGCCGATAGCTCATTCAGAGCCATCATACTTATATGATTCGCAAGCAAGACAAGATACAACGTGAAGGAAGAGCCCCTTCACACTGCACCGCCACCAGTCGATGTCCAGGTAATCGCCTAATGAGGGTCAGAAACCACGCCTTATCGATCCATGCACTTCAGCGCGACGACACGCTCGAGCAGCAAAGTAATACACTACCGTAACGTTACTGTAACTTGAACGAGAGAAGCACCTTCACCATCAAAGTTCACCATTTCACGCCGCCGCTGCCGCATGTCGTCCACGTCAGGCTAATAATAGCTACTAGTGCCACTGTGTGCAAGAGACCTCGTGTTTGTGCGCCTCAGGCTGGACATATCAATGGGACTGGTCTTTACTTACTGTAGATAACTTTTTCTTAGATGAGTAAAAGCTTTCCACTACAGAACAGTACTACTGTATGACAAACTCAAACTAGTATCACGGCCAATTCACGGCCAATTCCGAGTGGGGCGCTGCACAATGACACTGGCACGCGTCCTGCGCACGACGAATATATATTGTATCCCCTCGATCTGCTTACAAGGGACCCCCAAATGAATTCTCGAGGACAACATGCGACAGCGGCGTGAAATGCACGGTTACTGTAACATCAGGGGCGCATGCATCAATACTGGCGTCGTTTCTACTAGACTTTTATCGCCCATTCGATGATCACCTGCACAAGCACCCTGCTCCATATCCCTCAACTCGCTGCACCGCCACCACTTGCAGTGGTGGCGGTGCAGCAAAGGGGCTCTCCCTTCACATTATATTCTCTCCCTTCACATTATCCTCTCCCTCCACAGGGTCTTGCTTCACTTTGCGAATCATATAAGTATGACGACTCTAAATGAACTATCATCCTATCCAAGTAACTAGTATCATCCTCTCCGATTCACATGTCTCACAAAACCAACATCGCACGTATGTTCTAAGTCCTCATCGTCTTGCTTTGCTTCGTCTTGACCATGTGTGTTGTACAGACAAGCTCCCGGGGACCGTCAAGTTGTTGAATGAGAGCTGGTCGGCAACGTGCTTGACTTCAGTAGCCGTGGTTCGTAGATAATACACACCCCACCCTGCTACAGATTCTTACGAGTTCGATGGATACTAGGTTGAGATAGTCGTAGGCGTCGAGGTCTCCCTGCTCCTCTTCATGAAAATTGACTCCAATTTCCCGAAGGCATCGGAAGTGAAGCAAAGCAGGTGCTCTTGGCGTTGGCATCCAGCAGACTATTCCTCTCCCTCGGCGCTCTCATTCTGACCTCTATGCTGGGGAAGATCCCAGCCCAGACAGACTCATCATGGGACTACCGGGGCAGGCCTGCTGACCTGGGTGAGACGGCCGCATTGTGAGTATCCCATGTCTACAGTCCACTCCCCTTTCCTCACCATAGATCGCAGTGTTCTCCCTCATCGGAGGGACCATTTTTCCAATCTCGCAGCTCCTCTTATACGTTTGGCATGAAGAGTCAAACTTGGCATGCCGCTTCCTATGGGACGGCAGAAAACGCTAGTCTCATTAACAGTTGATTCACGTCAATAACTCGGGCTCATTCGTTTCGGAGATGATGATCTTTCACTTTCGTAGTTGATACCCAAAATCACTATAACACTATCACTGAATCTATACTCAGCGCTTGACGAGCGCGAGTAGAACGACTACGGTTGCGGTCAGCACCTCTGCACGCACTGGCTAAAAGGGGTCCCAGGCGCCTTCCTATTCACATCATCGGACCTGTGAATCACGTAGGTGACCCAAAGTACCTCACTCTGGATTAAGGCACATTCAAAATGCGTCAGCATCCGGTGGTGAGTACAATACACCTGTAGGTGGGTTGGGACACATTCTAGGGGCATTTTTGGCTATCTGATTAAGTGGGGAACGTCTCACCAAAAGTTATCGGGCTCATGCCAAGCACCAGTCCCTTGTCAGGCTTCTCAACGACCTCACCTTGCCATTTCTCCCCCATCCTACTGACTGTTTGTTCTGCACGTGGCTGTAGGGAAGATGTGTGCCTGGTGAGACAGCGCGCAGAGGAATACAGACGAGTCAGAGCTGATATCCATAATTGAGGTTTTGTGGAACTTGATTGTGACAGGCTTCAACTCTAACAGAGCATGCTGCAGAAAAACAGGTTCGAAGTCGCGATCGAGGAAGACCAGTGCGACGATTGAGGTTCGTGGCGCAGCCCGTGAGCAAGAACATCGAGTTTGACATCCAGGGTGCGTATCTCGTTACTTACTGCTGACTGTCTGCTGTATGATCTTGACGCGCGGATACGTCGATGGATCTGGAGGAGATACTGCACTTGCTAAGGGACCGGCCCGCGGGGACGCTGGTGCGCTCGTCAAAGACGCGTGTGACGCTCGCGATGCGTGCGTGTCGCAAGAGCACGACGGTCGGTGAGCCGCTAAGCGCCAAACAAATGATGACTGTGAGTCCAATTCCCAGCCCACGCCACCACATGTCACCGGGAGTTTTTGCCCGCTTCTACTTATTCCTTCCGTCCTTTCTTTTCCGTATTGATACGGATTATTCGGCACATGGGAACGATGGACCAACCATGGAATTGCCCTCACGGGCGGCCAACGATGAGGCATCTGCCAGACGTTGGCATGATGGAGAAGAGGGAGTGGAGGCCCGTGGATTGGGCGACGTTCATTTCGCGCTAGCGCCATAGGCTGTGGAATACTTGCTTTGCCTTGCCCTTATTACCCAGTCTGCTGTATCTACTTGGTATCTTATGGAGATAGCATGGAATGCTGCTTGAGCTTTCGTGTGGGTTGGTTTAACTTTATCGATCACACTCTATGTGATTATGTATCTCGACATGCGATGTTGGTTTCGTGAGACATGTGAATTGGATAAAATGCTAGTTCATTGGTTAGGACTATAATTTTCAGTCATCATGATGATTCGTGAGCTCAAGCAAGATTCAACGTGAAAGGGATCCGTACCTTACGACACTTCTTGTCGCGTCGTGGATAAAGTCACTGACAAGATGCCATAGCTGCACAGCAAAAGTCACGGTAGTACCCGTAGACCTGGCGCCGACACGCGCTTACTTGAAATGGTGGAACCCGTGGGGACCTTACAAGTATCTCTGGTCGTGTCGGACGGATAAGATGCCATAGCTGCACAGCAACTCGAATAGGGTAGACCTCAGCTGAGTGCTGGCGCTGACAGGCGCTACTAGTACCTTTGAAATGGTGGAACCTGTGAGAGCGTAATGTCGGATAAATGAGATGCCATAGCTGCACAGGCGCCGACAGGCGCTATGCTTGAAATGGTGGAACCCAAAAACTTTTCACCATGCCCTCCGAGCCAAAAATTCCACGGACGACGCGCTCAAGCAGCAAAGGAATACAGTCAACCATGGATTCAAGTTCTGAGTAGCAAATAATCTTATGAAGGCATCATTTCGCACGTCGTACCGACTCGCCCTTGAGAATTGATTAGTGCTAGCATGTTGGTACCCCTAGTGAGCAGCCCCTAGTGAGCAGATCAGAGACGGTCGTGGCGCACAAGTAGCGCACCGCCCCAAAATATCCTGCCAGTGAGTCCGGCCCGGGTCACTCTCCCGGGCCGCGGTTATTTCCACCTAGGCTATTGCTGCCACCGTGACGGTACGGCTATGGCATCTTACGCATCCGACATTACGCTCCCACAGGACCACTTCAAGGGTACTAATAACGCCTGTCAGCCCCAGCCTCAGCTGATGTCTACCCTATTCAAGTTGCTGTGCAGCCATCTTATCCAGCCAGAAATGTTGGAAGGTTCCACGGGTTCCACACTGGCCATTTTCAAGCAAGCGCGTGCCTGCGCCAGGTCTACGGGTACTACTTATTGCTGTGCAGCTATGTTCTCCATCCTGACACGACCAGAAGTGTAGTACGGATCCGGTGAAGGGCCTTTCAAGTTGGATCTTGCTTGAGCTCACGAATCATATAAGTATCATAATGATGACTCTAAAAACTATCGACCAGCCCAATTGACTAGTATTCTATCCGATTCATGCCAGTGTCTCACGAAACCAACATCGCATGTAATTTCTGAGCCCTCATCATTTTGCTTTGCTTCGTCTTGACTATGTATGTTCCGCAGATAAACTCCCGGACGCCGTCAAGTTTAATGACAGCTGGTCGACGATGTGCCAGGCTTCAATAGCTCAGGCTTCAATATTAGTGGCCGTGGTTCGTAGATAATACACATCCACCATACTGGAGATTCTGACGAGTTCTATATTAGGTTGGGATATTTGTTGGCGTCGAGTTCCCCCTGCTCTTCTTCATCAAAGTTGACTCCAATTTCCCCAAAGGCATCAGAAGTGATGCAAAGCAGGCGCTCTTGGCGTTGGCGTACAGCGGGCTATTCTTATCCCTCAGCGCGGCGGTCAGTGGACTCATCCTGACCTACAGTCTGGGGAAGATCCTTGCGCAGGCCCCCCAGGAGTCATCGGACGGGGAGACAACAGACTCGCCACGGGGTTACGAGGGCAGGCCCCTGTTGACCTGGGTGAGATGGCATTGTGAGTATCCCGTACCTACGGTTCGAGCCCCCTTCCTCACCGTAGATCGCAGGGATGTTCTCCCTCATCGGAGGGATCATCCTTCCAATCGCTCAGCTCCTCATATACGTTTGGCTGGAAGAGTCAAACTTTGTCAGAATCACTCTTTCCGTCATTGCGGTGTTCGCGGCGCTACCCATAGTGTTCCTCATACCGGCACCGCTTCTTTCAGGGAAGCGGCAAGCGCCACAGTTTCATTAACACTTGATTCATTCAATCGTTTTGGAGATGATCTTTATAATTGAGACCCAAAACCTACCCTTCACTCTGAAGGCTTTGGAAGCGCTCAGGTATTTTATGCTCACGTTATCGCTATTGATGATCTTCAAACGCAAAATCACAATACTATTGAATCAGTATTCGGCGCTTAACGGACCCGAGTAGAACGACTATGG